>JADDOH010013023.1:0-17079 GCA_016648135.1 Agrypnia vestita
ATATTCCTGTCCAAGCAACAGATAAAACTTTCTTAGATCTTCCTCTTCAAGAATGTATAATAGTCTTATAAAGGAACGTTTTACCTGTGCCACCAGGACCGTCAATAAAGAAACATTTTTTTGATTCAGGTACATCTGAAATTTTTTATTCAATATACTGTCGAAAGCACAATGTTCTCGATTGAGTTTTCCAGCCATCTCTAACCCTAAAGAACTTTCTAATGCTAAATTAATATCAACCACTTCATTAGAAGTATTGCTGTAATCTGGTTCCGGCAAACCCTGTGATGTGCAAGAAGAATTTTCATTTATTAATGCCTTTTGAATATACAAAAGAGAACAATTTTGTGCAATTTCTGCAGTAGCACCTTGATGAATAAAGTCTTCTGACATCAAATCCTTGAAATCGTTCCACAGCTGCAACGGATCTGGTGGGAGGCAATGAATCATTAATAAGACAAATAGGTCACGAAGAGCTTTGGGCATCATATACGTTGAAGCTTCAGCCATGCAACGCTGCCATTCTCCAATATCATCAATGAGTCCTAATTCTCGTGCTGCATCACGAAATGTAGGAAGTAGACAACCATTAACAGTCCGCAAAGATTCAAAGGACGTAGCGCCAGTCACCTGTAAAAGAATAAGCCTTAAATGGTATAATTCTACATTTCTAGGAGAAACGGAGGACATGCGACCAATAATCTTGTCCCCGCCACGTTGCCTCTTCTTCCACTGCTTATTGCTGGAAAAAACATAGAAATTAGGTAAATCCTGATACTTAATATTACATGCCTCATTATCTTGTTGGTTAAGTTTAAACCATGCAGTTAATGTTGTATTATTTGAGGCCGCTGCCCGAAGAGCTTCTTCTTCGCGTCCTTCTGAAAAATAAATTTGCTGTCCATTTGGTAAATGCACTGAAAGAAGCATAACAGAATGTGAATGATCATATATGGGGTTTTCCATGATTCGCCATGCAGCCTCCGGTGCACTAACATATCGACAATTGATAAATTGACTTATTTCGTCATACTCCACAGTTTCATTTGATTGTAAATTTTCAGGATTTTGGTGAATTTGAATTCGAGCACAATCAAAACCTTTAGATATATATTTATGAATATATTTAACACTCAAAATGGAAGAACAAATTTCAACGTTGATGTGCGCATTATATTTTTGACTGAGGTACGGGTTATATGGTACAACAAATCGATTATCGATACGTTTTCCACGAACAACATGATTACCTGCAAAATTATCTCGTCTTCTGTATTCTGGATAACCTGCAAAATTGTTATTAGTGTCATCTCTGAATAATTTTGGAAATTTTTTAGAACACTTACCGTCTACCATGCATACAGAATTAGGATTGAGAACGCCACACGGTCCATGAATATTATGTCTCAAAATAATATCATACAATCTTTGATTACTTCGGTCAGGTAATTCGGCAGACACAACATTGTCAACATCTGAAGTTGTACGTATTTTATCCTGTTCGCAAAGCGTGAACACTCCGTGAAGATGAGGGAGACCTCTTTTTTGTTCTTCGATTACGTACACCCAAGATATTATTTTGCCAAAGATGTGCCTTTCTGTCATATCCCTGATAAATTCTTCAACTTTTAACTGGAAAACGCGAGCTACCAAATGAGGTCTATCGGATGCTGTTTGATTTGACATTAATTCATTTTGAATTTCCATCCACTTCGGATTACAGGTAAAAGTTATGAACAAATCAGGGCGACCGAATTTCCTCACCATTGCCATAGAATCTTGGTAAAGTTTGTTCATATGGCGTGGCCCTCCAACAAAGGTCGATGGAAGAATAATTATATTACCTGGTCGTGCTCCTCTTTCCGTCGCCATATTCCTGATATAGTCTTGCAATCCTTGATAACATTCAACTCTCAAATGTCGTTGATTTGTTCGAATGTAATTCAAACGACTTGATTCACATACAATATATGCATGAATTAAATATTGCTGAAAAAGTTTACCTGCATAATGCACTGAATTAAAAATGTTTCTTCGTACAGCTATCCTACTTGCGTAAAACTGCATAGGTGTAACTGACTGACGTCGGTTTGTTTGAAAATCTGGATGATGTTCAATACCTAGAGTCCAACCAAATTCACCTGATGGAAATAACAATGGAAAAACCATCGGATCTAAATGTTTTGATAACATATTAATACGCTGCAGACCTCCTACATTCTTAGGGTGAACAGCAACATCTACGTTTGATGGTAACCTACCTTCGTGATCTGCTACATACACAATGGCGACTTCGTTATTATTAGATGGAGCATTATACCTTCTTTGGTCATCTAATGAAGAACGCGTAAAGAGTAGTTGAATATTCCGCATCTGGCCCCCGTGCTCTGCAACTCTAGATTCTTCTTCCTCAACCGCTTCTTTCAACCTTTTGTATAGGAGAGCATATGGACTTACACGACGGATGACATTATCAATAGTTTTCATTATATTTTGTTGACATCTAAGGTTAGACGGATGGCTCATACGTACCCTGACTGCTTCATCCGCATCGTAAACATATAGTTGCGCATATGCCGGCATCTCTCCATCACTCTGCAAACTTCTAGATGTTCTATGATATACTTCACCTGAAATTTTTAAACAATACGGGCCTACACCTGGTATGTCAGTTATTTGCGCTCCGAAAGATGCAAATGCATTAGCACAGTTATACTGACGAATAAATTCCTTAAAATTTTTAGACTCATTACTGTTTTCTAGAAATAATCTCCGCAATTCTTCTGGATATTCCGGCAGTACTTGCGGGGATATTTTTCCATTGTGGCAACAGCAATGAAGTAACTTACCCTTTTCAGCACCAAAATGAACCGCCTTGCAATGTTCTACAGTACACTGCTTCTCCATGGAACCTAAATAATGCTGATCTGCAAGTGAATTAAAATTGTTAATGGCACATTTAAAATAAGAAGATGTCGCATTTCTTCCTTCAGCATACACTCTTTGCCTAGCATTTCTTCTTTCGCGTTCCGCTTCTGTCATGTTTGATATTCTACGAATAGCATTCCTTCTTTCACGTTCCTCTTCTGTTATGTTTGACACTCTACGTCTGGCATTGTTACGTTCACGCTGGTCTTCATTCATATTGTGAACTCGAATCGCATTCTGCATTTCGCGTTCATCTTGAGTCATATTTTCAATCCTTCGTCTCGCATTCTGCCTGTCGCGTTCATCTTGAGTCATATTCCTTTGTCTCGCATTCTGACTCTCTCGTTCTTCTTGAGTCATATTTTCAATTCTTCGTCTTGCAATCCTCCAGTCATTTCCACAAAGCTCCTCCATCAAATTGCCGGTTTGTGATGTTGAGTCTTCCATTGGAATTCTGAAAAATAATATATTTATGTATAAATACGGGGAAAATGACACATTTCGCGCCACGCACTGTGCTACTTTTGAGGTTATAAAATAAATATGAAGCGTAATAAATGTTCATGTTCAAATGAACGTATTATTGAAGCGAGTTTAATGCAAAAACAATAAAAATGACACATTTCGCGTCACGCGCTGTGCTACTTTTGAGGTTATATGAGAGACGTATGTTTTTGAATGTAGGGTTAAGATCACTTCGCAGTTTAAAAAAAATATATAAAGCGTTTAAAAATAAAGCATAAAATAAATGTTTTGAACGTTTATTGAAGCAAGATTAATGCAAAAACCACGCAAAAACAATAAAAAGAAAAGAGAAATGCGTAAACATGTACTTACCGTCAATGTCATAAAGCGGTATGGCCAGCACAAAAATCCGTTGACTGCAATTACGTCGGCTGTTTTGAATACACGGATTCCACGAAAATATTTTAAAAAATCTATAAATTCCGATATTTTAATTTTCGATAATTTGGATTTGGATGTTTTTTGATATCAGTTTGTTCGTATTCCTATATTTTTTAATCTTTTTAATGTACTCTAAAATGTTTTTTTTTAAACTGGCAACAGAAATTATCCAAATGCAGAAACGACATTGGTTGGAGTAATTAATATATAGATTATGTGTGTGAGGGAGAGGCAACAGAAAAATGTGTATGAAAACAGAATGGGTCTAGACTGGTTGACTCATGCAGAAGCAGCGCAAGACAGGGAATATGGAAACAACTTGTCGAGTCTTTGGGCCCCCGACCCTACTAGGACAAGGGGATGGAGATGGTGATGGTGATGTATTCTGTGTGTTTTCATTAAGTAGTTAAATGTCTTTTGTCCAATAAACGCCGATTTATCGGTACTGAAATTAAATTAAACAACTTCGCTTAAGGAAAAAAATAAATTGTTTACAGTGGTTTCAGAGTGTTTTAAAAAATAATCAAGATTTTAAATTCACTATCTAATGATTGCTTGTACAGTACAATCGCTTGTTCTGTGTTTGCATAAAACTCATTTAAAGCCGGTTAATGGATTTTCGGAAAAACACGATTTTTTTAATTGTACTCCCGAATTATTCATGCCGTGTCATAATTTACAAGTATTTGCATTTTAGTGGCGCTTGGGAGCCAATCTCAAAATGTAAATTTTAATTTATCGAGAGGCTATGCCCGGTTCGTTCAGAGGTTCAAGTCGCAGCTGTTTTGTTACCGTTTCAAATAATTAACCAACGCAGGCTAACTCTAAAAAAATCTGTTATAAGATGCCCAATCCAGATACTGTCTAGTTTTATTCGAAGCAAGATCGGCCAAACGATTTATGTACTGGCTTGTTATGTAAGTTTAGGTTATTTAAAATTGAAATATATAAACCAAAATATGTTTATTCAACGGGTATCGCAGAAAAATTTGGAGCAAAGAAGAATTTAATGAATGGACATAAACGTGATTTTGTTACGAGGTGTTTGAATTTTGGAAGATGTGTTATTTGAAGGGTAATGAAATGAAGGTTGCGTGTTTGTGGGAAAATCAATGCCCATCACAGTCCGACATCCGACAGTAGATAAAACAGTGACATAACTAACGCTACAGAAATTCTTGACAACACCTGTCTCCGACACGGAAGCACAACACATTACATCAAGACACACACCCTGCTTTCGACACGGTACTGCAATCCAGTGCTTAACCTAACACAAACTTGGACACACCTTGACTTCGGTACGGTATTGCAAGGCAATACTGAACCTACACTTCATCACATCAGCCCTGACGATGGACCCTGCAATGGGATCTGAAACTTCGGCCAGAGAGGTCACATATACACGGCAAAATATACCAGAAAACTATACACAGAAGACAAAGTAGTACTTACTTTTATACTGTCGATTTATTGAAGAACAAGTTGTACAATGTCGGAGTAAAATTAGTACGTGGCGTAGGTTCCGGCGGTCGGCGAAAAAGTATTAGGCATGATGACAGATTTTGAAATAACATTCTATATTGTAGTTACATGTCTACTTTTACCGAAAATAACATTATTTCAGTAATAAACTAAGTATTTACGCAAATTATTGCATTTTCATCTACATAATTTTCATTTCGCGCAAAAACGCCCGCAGCTGTCATTTAGTCTACGTGACGTCAAGCCTCAGTAAATATTGCATTGTGTCTGTGGCAACGGTTCAAAGACACGGTGATGGGTACTGAGGCGTGACGTCTTTGCTCTGATCAGTGTTTCTCTAAAAATGGCGGATTGCACAATTATATACTTTTATTTTATTGAAAATCTTATTAATGTGTATATTAAAACTGGATCATTTTTTAGAATCCTTTCAAAATATTTTCTTCTCTAAAATCGCTAACTCCTTGAATACTGTCATCATGCCCTCATGCATCATGCAGCATACATGGTATCGGCGCTCTGCCGGCCAGTAGGTACATCGCCCGTGGATCGGGCTTATTATTGGCGGCTCACCTCGAGCGCCTTAGAGCGATTGGTCCGTTTACTTGGTGTATTTATTTAAAAAAAACTAACCCATAAAAACCAAGTTTTTATTACACTCCCTTTTTCATTGAATCAGATTTCGTGTCTATACACGCGTAGGGCAAATTACGCATTTGCATTGATTCCAATTTGAAAAAAAAAAATTATACTATATTTATTAAATTTTTTTAAACGTTATTAAATTGAAAGTAAATGTGTTAGATCTTTTTTATCATCGCCACAAGTTTGCTTGCAAAGTTTCAGCTCGATTGGAGCACGGGAAAAGGGTAAAAAATCGATCCAAAGTTTTTTCGTCCAACAAGCAAGCAGACGCTACGAGTTAAAAGAAAGGGAGTAAAAAAGGGTTTCACATGTCTGAAGCAGGTTGACGTTATTTACTAAAAGGTTTATTTGGAGTATACAACAACGAATAGATCTGGCCTTTGATACACTTCTTTGATTTGGATACATCCGTGCCACCTTCTCCGGAACAATCGCCGTCCTAGTCACGTCCAGATCCTCTTTTTACTCTGTAATCAAAGAAATCCTCGAGCCCCATAATTACTGAAAAGTTTCCAACAGATATATGTAATGAACGTCTTCACATTGCCAGCACGAATGTCTAAATTACAGCCCGACTTCGAAAAGGTTTTCGTGAATATTCCCCCCCAAACACACTGAGGCCTATGCTTGCATTTAATTTACTTTCATATCAAACAGGGAATATTTACCGATTAAAAATTCACTTGTCAAATATGTACATAATCGTGGTGTTACAGGTAACTTTGAAAAAAATAAATTAAGTAAATTATTAAAATGAATGGGATATAATAAATTGAAGTTTAGTACACAAGTTGTGGAGTATAAAAGGAAAGGCATCCATTTCCAAAAAAAAAAAAAAAATTTGAATGCACTGTATTCTTAATTATATGTGGCAAAGGAAACAATATCCAAAAAATAAAAAAAATGTTTTAAATTCAGTCACCGAGGATTACCCATTTAAAATGTAGGTAATGAATTCTAGATTTAATGTATCTATCCCATCCAGAATCATGTTTTCTGTAAATGTAAAGGCTATGTTTCCTATAAAATCTCGAATTCAGTACATTATAAATTAGTAATCCATGACTGCACTAAATTTTTTTGGATGTTGCTGCAAATATTTATATAAATATATAAATATTTGCAGCAATATCCAAAATCAAAATCATGTTTCTAATAAATTTATCTAGATATACCTATAAAACTCAATGTCTGTCTGTCTGTCCGTTCTCTATACAAATCTACACCGTTTATCCGATTCGATTCAAATTTTGCATACTTATGCTTTAGGACTCGGCGGATAACATATGCGACATTTTTCTCCTATTATTTCACCCTTTCCCCTCTCCCTGATATATTTTAGATGCAAATCTGTACCGTTTGCCCGAATGGACTCAAAATTTGGAAACTTATTTTTTAGGACTGGGCGGGTAACATAGTTGACATTCCGACCTATTATTTTACCCCTTCACCTCCCCCTGATATATTTTCAATGTAAATCTGTACCATTCGAATCGAACAAATTTTTTGTTTTTGTTTCCCCCCACAAATTTATTTTCAAATTAAACCTTAACCCGTGCAACGCCGGGTACGAACAGCTAGTAGGCTATATTTCTTATAAAATCTCAAATTCAGTATATTCTAAATTAAAGATCTCTAATTAGGACGCTTGCCTAGTGATTTGGGGTTCGAGCCTTTTTCCAGGAGACCAGTAATTTAGTCCTATTTTTAAAGCGTTTAGCTTAGTTTGGAAATTGTTAGAGTATTGATGTGCTGCGTATTCCGAGTACGTATCTTTATTTTATTTAAAAAATATATTTGGGTAACAGTGGTGGAACTTGAATATTTATCGCATAAATATCTATCAACATAATCCATCGAACGTGTGGTTTAATTAAATTCAACTACACGTGTAAATTTTGATCTAGACATAAACTAGAGATTAGCGAAATCAATATCAACGCACAATAGCTAAATCCTGTGTGCATGTTGCTTGATTTGACAGCGACAATTGAAACGGGCGCATAGCCGTAATCTAGAATATACCATAGATGCCTACAATTATTTATTCTGAAAAGTTACACAAAGCTTTTAAGTTAGCTACTGTTGGGAGATTAAAAATTGGTTGATAGACTAGTATTGATTTGATCTTCTTATTTGTGGAGGGCAAGGGGCCAAAATATTTGACAAAGCGCTTTTGTCTCAACCCTGTCTTGCTATACCAGTTAACTATCCTGCCTTTTCTCCGGAGTTGCCGAAAAGATACAACTTAGTCGCTACTCCTCTGTTAAACGTAAGACGTGACATATCTGATTATTTCTTGCGCGGTAGCAGATTGAATGCGAAGCATAATGATGTGTTGTTTCTTTTACGCTCGAGGTCGTTAATATGCCATTGATGCAATATGAACTGAATATATATTTTTGGGCTTTTCTGTGTCCTTTTTTTGGAATCATAGTAGTTGAGAACAAGTCACAATGCACTTGATAATTTGTGACTTGTCTCTATTGAAGCTAGGATAATTTTATTTTTCAAATAATTTATTTGTTAATATGGAATTTTTTCGTACTTTCGGAACAACAATGATAAAAAAGGAAATTTTCACTTATTATCAGATTTCTTTTAAACTTTCCCTCAAAAATCGATCTGTTAATATACTAGTACACGTTGAGTTGTATTTTTTTTAATAACAAATTATTCTTATTGAAAGAACAAACATTACAACAGTAACAGTTTTTAATAATTAGTATCATTTCTTAAAAATGAAACTAATTATTAAGTAAGTTAATATTGCACTTATCCATCAACTAATATTGTACATTTTAGACTAATTTTTTTTCACTTCTTTCTGTATTTTATAATTGGTACATATTTATGTTTACTTTCCATATTCTTAACTATTACATACATACAATCAATAATATACAACCTATAATATACAATACTATACCTACTCATTATATTCATTCGAGTAATTTTTATTCCTCAAAGTTTCCCGCATCGATAGTCGTGGGTAGGGGAAATGAATGAAAACACTGAAATTATAATCCTTGTTTCTCAGAAAAACCTGTGAAGCACTTAGTGCACCCGATGGCCAGAATGTCACGTTTTAATCACTTGCTAGAATATTTCAGTCTCACAAGTATTGTTTATCGCTTATTTAATTAACCAATTAGATAAGTACTTCGCTTGATTATTCGCTCCAGTTTATCGCTTCGATTTTTTCACGACTGACAGATTGGGCGTCGTCTTGCGCGTACTTCGCGGCCGATTTGAACTGTCAACACGACAAGTCTTTCACCGCGGTCCGTATTTATTTCCAAATGCTTTCATACTTTCTGGATTATTCTAGTGTTAAGGAGAAGGTCCTTATCGCTTCTCAGCCTTTTTACTCGTTTGTAGATCACCCTAGATTATTATAGATCGTTCTCAATTCTTCAAAATCATTGTGACAAGTGACATATTACCGGGGGTTAGGAGAGTGCGTTAATTTTTTATCCTCTGATCATTAAAAAAAATTGTGTATAAACTTTTTTCCTTTATGGTACTCGTATTCTATTTCTAATTTTGTAATTATGTGTAGCATTATTTACTACAATTTTGAAGAAAAAATATTGTTGGTAAAAATGTGATTTACAAATATTGAGAACTTATAGACAACTATCTTTTTCTATTTCCATCCAATTGAATGCTCTTCTCATCTTTGCAATTCTGCTGCATTTCCTTTTTTCCGATAGTTCTCGTTTTCCCACTTTGCTTCAATTCCATAATTGACAAAATTCAACGCTGTAACACAATTGTTTATATGAGGAGTAATAACGTATAGTTTAGTATTTTAATAAAGTTTGCACTTTTTGAGCATAATTATATACTCAACCTTCCAAGAAAGATATTTTTCAATTAATATTATTTTTAAAGATATTCAAAATATACTGCCAAAGTTTGTGAAAATAAATGTACTCCGACACATAATCCACTTCAGTACTGGAACAATGCACCGTCTTATGTTGCAGTTTTAATCGTTATGTTTGAGCATTAGCAACTAACCCCTCGTCTAACGTTTCTAGCCTTTGTCTCGCATCAAATTACCCTGTATCTTCTCCGAGCTTGCACGTTCCTCCCTTTATTCCAACGGGATCCTTTCTTCTCTCATTTTGTCTGTAAAAACAGGTATAAAAGACAGAAATACTTTAACTGTAAATGTTGTTTTTCAAGAAAATACGTTTAACATTGTCATGATCTGGCATCATCTGACAAGGTCATTTTTCGTTTAAAATTATTTCACAAACATGTTTTTTTTTAAGTTTAGGAGAAAAAATACACAGTTGTATTTCAGTTGCGCTCAAATAATATTTGGAACTATTGTTGATAAAATACAAACAAAATATTTGATGGTTTATTATAAAATTTATACTTATACAAATATAAAGACGTGAAGTTTGTGAGTTTGTAAGTTTGAAAGTTTGAAAGTTTGAAAGTTTGAATGTAGGAGATAATCTCCGAAACTATTCATTCGATTTCAAAAATTCTTTCAGCAATATTTAAAATGGACTTTAAGAATGTTTGAAGGCTATATATTATCGAATTAAAATAAAAGTGCTTTTCGTAGTGACCTTTTTACAACTAAGGTCGACGAAAAAACGGTCGAGCAAATGCGTTTCTTACGAACGCTGTCTTAACAGTAAGAGATAAATTAATGCTTTCTACAGAAAAATTGTAGGACTTGAAAAAACCTATTAAAAAGTCCACGACGACGTATATCAACATGTTTTTTCGATTTTTGCAACATGTTTTGTATAAAAGGTGTGCAAACAACTGAAGAGTGCCTACTCTAAGATACTCCGAACTAGTGAGTAGTATTAGCGCTGAATGTCGTTTTGTAATTACTGCTCCATCACACACACTATTTTGATTTTGGATATGGGTCATGATGAGACGACTATTCTTTGAATGCACGAGACCTTATGGAAAACCAAAAAAGTCCAGGTGTAATGTATATAAATTATACAAACATCAATAAATTATACAAACATCAATAACTGTTTGACTTATCCGAATGTTTTTTATGATTATTTTCCTCTCATTTCAAATCTTCTTCGAAGAGATGAAATCACGTTTCGCTCGTAAAGTAACGAAATTTATTACTCAATTTACTTCAAAACATCAAAAAGAGTTTTTTTCATCAACACATTTAGTTTAAATTCATCACGTCACTTCGTGCCTGCGAATACTAATTATTTGGATGAAAGCCTCCTATTAGTTTGGCCATGTTTAATTTAGACAAAAAATATTCAATCTCTTATTTCAGTTATAAAAAGTGACTGGTGAATAATAAAATGTACGCCTGATAAAAAATCTAAACAGCCGTGAATAATGTGATATCGAAAGTAAATTTGAATATCTAGCTTTTTATGATAGTAATAAGGATATTTTCAAAGATTTAATTTTTGTCCAAAATCAATGTCGTATTCTTCTTCTTCGCTTTGTTCTCGACGAGAGCAGATGTATACTTTAGTATAGTAAGATAAGTAGCTCTTTTTCTAAGCAATATGTATTAATTTCAAGATAAATAAAATAAAAATATAATAAATGACTGTAAGAAAATCTGTTTAACAAAAATAAAAATAAATGAAAAATCTGGCGCGAACGGCGTGGACTACGCCTGAGTTTTTAAGGCTTCGTTCTACGCTATTTGAATTTTGGCCTACTCACGCATTAAAGTTAAGGTCTATCTAGACCCTATCCCATGATCACCATAGTACCTTGTTTTTCTAAGATCAATATATATTTTTCCTATCATTCTTTGCCCAATCATTCGTTCGACATAACTTAAACAGTGGCGAGATCCTTTTTGCATGCTTTTATTTAACTCTCTTGTCTGTTGTTGTTTGTGGTGAAATCTTGTTACTGATTTTTCACCAACATTCCGAACAGCTAGAGCACTGAAACTTTCAACTTTACGTTAAGTGGATGACTATATATTATTGAATCATTTCGTCATAATTTGGTCATTATTTCGATTAAAACTATTATTATTGAACGCTCAGCTGTAAAGATTTTTTTTAACTGCAAAAGGCTTGTGCTTATTAGTGGTGACCCGGAATGGGGATTGAACCACCAATCAATAGATCACTTGGCGAGCGTCATAACCATTACACCTGACATTAGCATTTGAATTTGGTTGAGCAGTTTAAATTAGGATACTGCCTGGGTAATTTAAAAAAATCAATGACGAATGTATGCAACGAAAGGGTATAAAAGCATGTCTTCAATTTTTATCATTTACTTACTTATTAAATCCTAATCACTTTTTATTCAGCTATGTTAGAATAATCAGGTATCATTATGTACGTGTGTGTGTGTGTGTCCTCGAAGGTTTTCACTTCACGGAGAGAAGGGTAGTTGAAAAGCCTGACTTACCCTCTGGAGCTGGTTAATGCGTTTTAAAGAAACCTTCTGAAGTTTCGTACGTAATTAATATAAATTATGACTTCCTCATTTGGTCTGGAGCCAAAATTTTAGCTTGACAACTTAATTCAATAAAATAAGAGATTTTTTTAAGGTGACCAACTAATGATAATTCAATGAAATATTTGTAAAATATTATCGATCAATCACCGTCAAAAAGGAAAAGAATTTTAAAACATGTAGAATAGAATCAATAGAAGAAAATATTGCATACTAGCTGTGCTCGCGCGGCTTCGCTTGCGTAGGTTTTTAGTTACTTTTAGTCATCAGCCCTGACGATAGACCCTACAAAGGGATCGAAACGTCGGCTAAAGGGGTCTAATATGCACGGCAGAATATCCCAGAACACTTTTCACTCTTTGAAGGACCGTGATAACCTGAGAACATATTAATAAAAATCGTTATAATTATTTCAAGAGTGTCGGCTATAAATTAGTAAATACTTATTCTTTAGGAACCGGCATGTAAAAGTACCGTCATTTTTGACGGTATAAGTATTCGTTGAATGCTTTAAACACAATTAATATATTTTAAAAGAACAAACATACCTCACAGGTAAACTACTGCAACTGCCAACTTTGAGATTTTCGAGATAAAAAAATTAATCAAAATAGTCATTTTGACAGTACAAAATGTGTATTTTATTCTAATAAAATATCATATCTCTGGCTATCGTCTAGCACCAAATAGATTAGGTTAGGTTAGGTTAATATCGGATGTGTTAATATTGTAAACATCAAAGCATTCCAGGGGTAGACTGTCGTAGTAAATCTTAGAAAGACATCTTTAATTAGCACAATGAACAATTTTAATTAGCGAAGCAATCCAGCTGCAGATAAGGCCAACAGATATAGAAAAAATATTTTATAAAACATCCTTTAATGAAGTCTTTAAATTAGTAAACCTCTAGAGGCGCAGTAAGAATGATAAAAATTAGCCTACTCAATTCTTCATTCTAATCAACTTTCTGTAAAAACAATTTCAAGACCTTCTATGTTTCAAAATGCAATGTTATACAAGCACTATTGTAGTGGCTTCCATCACGTTTCCAGGATTTTTATAAAAATATTACTAAAAATACTTCGGTACGGTTTTGAAAGCCAGTGCATAACTTACACATTAAAACATGCTCATCAAATCTGTCTGTCTTAACAGACTTGCAAATCTAAAAATGTTGGCGCTATTTTAAAAGTATTTACCGATTATTTGCCGAGATTTAAATTTTTACTTCTGTAACATTTTGTATATGTATATTTCTTTTCCTACATATTTTTAGGAATTTATTGAAGTAATACGTTCACTATAATTGTTTTATTTTGTTTCAGAACAATTTATGATCGCTTCATTCAATTCGTGTTAACAAAGAAGCTGTCTTTAAGCATCAAGTATTATTGGTAAGTTTATTCAGAATTCATTAAAAATGTAACGATTTTTCCAATTACCCATTGTGAATTATAATATGATGGACGCTTAAAAATTCAAAACGTAGTTGATAAAATATTTAATTTATATGTAAAGTAGTATATTATAATCTTTTCCAAAAACTAAAGTGTATGTGGATCTGAATAAAAATTTTGTATTATTTAAGAGTTTAACATTACAAAAAGTATCTTAAATAGAAAAAATATTATACATCTATTTTACAATTAAATACCACGTCTGAATATCATGGAATTACAAAGTAAGTAAAAAGACGAGCGTTTTACATGACACGCGGCAGAAAACACATCAAAAGCTTGTTAATGAAGTATACAGGATGGCTATTTACTTATTTATTTATTAAGAAATCTGAAAAGTTTTTAAACATAATAATATATGAACGTAGTGTATAATATGTATATAGACCAATCAAAATATTCACAGGTGATTAATATGGATAAGATAATATTTTTAAGTTAATTAATAAATAGTAGTAAATATTAGAAAGGAAAACGATTGAATATGAAAATATATGATGACGCAAATTGGAGTAGATTGCTATTTATTTATTTATATATAGATATATGTGGTATAAAGCTTTTTACAACAAAAAAGTAATAAATATAGCAGATATAAAGATTGGTAACAACAACTTAAAAAAAGAAGCAATAAATCAGTTTTGACCAAAAGAAAAAAGGAAAAACACAAATATTTACCTGTCTGTCTGTCTGTCTAATAAAATCTGACTGTTAGATAACAAAAAATTGTAATTAGTATATTCAACCTGAATATTCAGTCTAAAGTAAAATTAATTAATTTTAGATTGAATATTCAGCCTGATGACGATGATTCAGATACAAGGATAAAATTTAGGTGATTTTTCATAAGTAGTTGATTAATTATTTAAATTTGTTTATTGGCACTTATAATTAAATATTGAAAAATTCTATTAATGTTAAATTAAAAAAAACCCATTAAATCTTCGCGTTATGTCTATTTCCATAGAACTCCTCCTCCGTGACTGATATGCAACTTTCCGCGTTTCATGTTTATTCGAGATATCAAAGAGGATAACGTAATTGTATAAAATCAAATATCTACAATATAGTATATTATCCAATTTGTAAAAATACGTTTAAACGATTGTTCTTAGCTAATAGTTTGTCGGATTAAAAAATCCGAATGAAAATTCAATAAAGTGATAGTTTAATATGTACCTTAAATAAGTGCATATAAAAATAGTTAATTGCCATTTTGTAAAAAATCGCCCAATTTCTACCAAAATTAAAGGTACTGTCCCAGGACGTCCCTTAAATATTCTCGATTTTCATGGCAATTTCAGAACTTTTTTTGTAAGATTTCCTGTCCCCAAACGCTCCAGCCGATATTTCGGATTGAATTTCGGTCTATTATCATGGCTTAGGTCACTGATGTGATGAAAATGTAATTTGATTTCGACGTTTATAGCGTTAGTTTTGTGATTGGACGTAATTGTACACAAACTCAGATTAAACCACATTGACAATTTTGACTTAAAATGACCGTATTTTCGTCAAGATGAACGAAATAAAATAAAAACAAAATACACTGCCTTATTTTTCTGAAGGCGTAGAAAGCCAATTTAAATTATGGAAGGTTTTAGTTTCATTAATATGTAAGTACGGGTATCGATTTACTCACAGGGTTTGTGGTCACTCGGTCAGTTTTTAAAAAGTTACATCATCCCCGTGTTATTCACAACCCCTCAGAGGATCCGCGTCCAGAAGTCGAGTTACGCGTGGAATCCATCTGAATATCTTATAACTAATTGGGTATAATATTCTCAAGGGTTGGGGATGTTTCACAAGCAGGGTGTCACGAGGGTAGCGGACGGAATATTTTATTGAATTTGGAAGGTTTTTCCTTAATCTATACGTGGGCTACCGCAAGGTTTAGGTTTGTGTCCACGGGGCAGAGGATTATGTTTCTACTTAGGGTTAGATAACTAAGTAAATAACTAACTTACCGTCATGCCGTTTCAGTGTGGGGGCAGGCAGAAGGCAGTGGCAACTATATACAAGTTGTAATTCAGCTAAAACTTTTACGAAATATATCATATATTTCAGATTTTGAGATAATTTCATGATAGTTGTCAGATAAATATTTAATTTGGGTTTTTTCAAAATATAAATTTACATTTAGCTCATGCTTGAACGTACTGACTGCACGCGCCTAGTTGAGAAAACAGAGTTCCACGTTCCTCCGTCCTAGCACAAAACCTCTTCTCTTCCACATTTCAACATCTCAACATGCAAGATTGTCGATTGATAAACGATTTATTTAACACGACCATCTTTCAATATCTGTTCTACCTGGTCATGCCAAGTCATCCACAGTCGTCTTTTATTTCTGCCATCAACACTGATATCGTACATCTCTTTTACTATTCTCTTCTTATTCATTTATTCTACATATCGCATTATGCTAAGATCAATTTTCCATCCAATCCACATATGCGCCTAAGTGATCTCCGTGATTCAGTACCGCTTTGTGGCTACGATTGACAAGATTCCAGTTTGGGTTTGGGTCATTTGGCTAGATAATTATCAGATAGATAATTATTTCATTTTTAATTTTTGCGAAAATGTATAATAAATTTTTCTTCCGTCAAAATCACTAAACTAATGGATTACCGAGCTGTCAAGTATTTATAATTAAGTTTTTTAAATAGAATTTAGATAAAAAAACTAATTTTTTAATAATTGTAACAAGAAAACACATCAAAATATTCAAAACAATTTCTAGATTTGGTCTAATATTAATTCTCGAAAAATCCAGAAGAACAATATGTTCTTCAAAATTCTGTTTTAAATTTCAATTTATCAGTTCGATGGTTTTTACAGTTGAAGAACTTATGCAACGTCGCTTACTTGACCTATGTCATCCTTTATACACAACGAAGGTAGAAACCAAAAGGGCGTTAGTGTTTATTTCTAACTTTAGAAGAGAACAAAATAATGTTTTGTCAATATTTATTTTATAATTAAATGATTTCCACATTTGTTAATCCAAAACACAAAGTCAGATTAACAAAACATTATTTTGCTCTACTCTAAAGTTCAAAATGATCTCTAACACCCTTTTGACTTTTGACCCTCGATATAATGTATCATTTAGCGAACATTCGACCATGGTCGACTGACTACGAAACCTTTCTAGTAATTTCCAGTTTACCTACTCTTTAGAATTTACGAATTTCACTTAAGAAAT
>JADDOH010013024.1:0-26716 GCA_016648135.1 Agrypnia vestita
CGACAATTGCACCTTATCGCTTCCCCCCCTTTTACCACTTAGTCGCAAGCATCGAGCTCCGAGCTATTCAAAGGTCAGTGTCTCTCTAAACTATAGGCATACCGGGTGTGCTTATAAGTTTTTGTTATTCATTGATATTTGGAAATTTCCGTTGAGGGTAAATTTTACAATACGCGCCTTAAAGTGTAAGTATATTCAATTAACTACTTTTATTTATTTATATTGTTTCTTTTATAGCGAAATGTATTTTTTTATTTATTTAAGACGTTTTTAAGAAGACACAAACCAGAAAATATTGATTCTGATTAATAGGTCGTTAAAATATTTTGTTTTGAAATATAAACATATTTAGAGTGCTGTTTCGTTTTTTGTTTAATTAATTCAAATGTAAATTAATCAGCGCGCCCACTGGAAGGTTAAAACAACTTAAGTTCTATCAAAACTGGTCCATTCTTCACAAACGACTCATTTCCACTAGATTCAGTCTATTATTATTTCTCTTCTGCCGAATGACTACAAGGATGGTTTATTATTTATCTGAGGTGACATCAATTTCGATAACACTACTGAAAAAATTATAACAGAAAAATGTAATCAGAATAGCATCGGGCGACTTTAAAATCGCATAGAATGTATCGTTAGTTTAAAAAAAACCTCTTTATCCGTTACAAAAGAACGTATTTACGTTTTTCTGTGAAATTCCAGAGAATTCCAAAGAATTTCATTGTCGCCCGCGTTTTAATCAGATTTTTTCAAGTTTCTTGAAATTTTTTTGGACAAATTTAAAGCAGTTTTTACTGCGCAAATTATGAGACATTGATCAGAAGTAATTGACGTCGTAAAATGCATTCTTTAAATGTAGTGCGTGTATTTAAATAAGAATTAGTTTTGTATATAATATTTTAAACGTATAATTCTAAGGGTGCTTTTGCATATATGAAAATGTACACTAATGATGCTTCACTTAGTGGCTCTACTATTAAACAATAATTTCGTTGTCTATTCGTCTATCTCTCCGTCTGTTTGTCCGTCTGTCTGGCTGTATCCGCAACTTCGTGTAACATCCGTAATTTCGTTCGAATTCACTGTTAAAAAAAACAAATTAAACAGCCATGGATGGGGCTTGAAATCCTGGCTAGCAAACCCGAACCGGCCACTCAACGTATTTTGCTATCGCCGCCTCTCCGCGGGGCGTCAAAAATATGATATAAATATGTACTAGGGCTTAGAAAAGACCCGAACCAATGTTCCGTCATTTTTGACGGGTTATAGCTAGTGCGTACATAATATAATGTACAATGAATGACGTATGGTGAGCTCTTTAATATGTTTAAAGACAATCATTTATGAATCCCTTATATTCCACATTCCCCTCAATCAACGTGTAGATTTACGACTACTTTTCAAAGGTCTCATCTAAAGTTGCAAAAGTCGTAAATGTAAATTAATCAAGATTACACGAGCGTAAATAAATACGTAACGTCTATTTTTGAGTGTTGGAATAATAATCACATAAGGCGGACTGTCGCAAATCTACGTCTGATATGTTTTTGAGTGTTGATTTAACAGTCACCATAAAAATAATTTTGCTATTTTCAGAATACATCCGAAAGACTACTCAGATCATCGTAGACTCTAAGGAATTGGAAAAAAATTAATATACGGAATCAATTTGAATGATGAATGAAATTTCATCGCTTAATAATTGGACACTTGATAAAAAAAATGTTCTGTCATTATTGAAGATCGAAACTCGATACGCAAATTCGTTCAATCAATTTTGATTTCAATTATACTTTTTTTTTGATTCCTGAGGATGTCCTGCCATTTTGAGTTTGTCGCAAATTGCCGTGAGATAATATTACGTCTGTGTCGTAAATTATAATTATCGAATCACGGGCGGATGCTGTGGGTCTCATTCTTCAATCACTACAATGTCGAGAGCGGGGTGAATCGGAAAATGTTGCACATCATGCCAAGCCACGGGTGTGATGACCTGCATCCACTTTTCGAATGTGCAGAGACGTGATCAAAAAATTCGAAATATGACAACCCTGTTCTTATTAGTTTGTTGTTAAACGGCGAATAATTATTATTCGAATAAGATTTTTGACCTTTTCGTAGTATCAAAATTTCAGCTTTCAAACTTAATTTAGAAGATATATTTATTTAATTTAAATCGACAAACAAATTTATGATATTTTATATAAGTTACTTCAATGATGGTCCAGCGTTTTACAGAAAATAATTTGGAAATGTTGAAAAAAAAATGCAAAATTTGAAACAGCTTATGTCCATAACTATTGTCATTAGTACATTGTTGCATGAACATTTTTCACTCACTAGACATGAATCATCTAAACATGAATATACCTATAAATTATTATGGAACTTCTCTCTCTCTTAAAGCCTGTATAATACTTTAATTTTTGGTTATATTTATTTTATTTTTAATATATACCAACATATCATTAGTGACAACGTTAGACAGTTCTACAATAACGTTAAATTGCAATGTAAAAAGGTGAAACGCCCTTTTTGCTATTGAGAAATTGAAAACATTGTTTAAAAGTTGTAAAAGTTAAGAGTAGCTTGTTGGTCTTGTGGTTAGGACTCTCGCCTTGTGATCCAAAGGTCGCAGGTTCGAATCTCACTCCAGACAAGCAAGTTAGTCCTATTTCATAGCACAAGCGTTTAGCTTAATTTGAAAATAGTAAGAATATTGATGTGACACGAATTCCGTGTTCGCATCTCTATTAAAAAAAAAAAAAAAAGTAACGTACCAACAATTGAACAAACTATTACAACTACCGCGCAAGTATAAAAGCCCATGGATTACAAGGTCGACGAAGCTCGAGCTTTTTTGTGATTGCTATCAGGTTCTAACGATAATAATTGATAACTGATATTTAACTGTTAAAGGTTTAATTTCAAGTGTGTCAGTGATAACTTGCTAAATTACGATTAATCATTTACCAATTGAGCCTATGTTATCAAGAATATTCCAGATTTGTATAAATGGATGAGAATTTGGGTTATTTTAACTTTACTTGTTCACATTCATACTATCATCCACTACTATATGCACTCACTCACATATGTACTTCCTTGCAATCTTCTCCACATACCGCAGTCCACATCAACAATCCATACTTTATTCCGTTCACCATACACTCCAATGCTCAACATGTTCTGTACGAGTATTATAAATTTTCTTTCAGAAATATAACTTACAAACGCAGAAAAACCATAAACAATTTTCTATGCGATCCCACCCATCGTGTAATTCTATATGTGAGTCGATTATTTTACATTCAAACTACTAAAAACACAATTTATTACACTCATAAAGTCAATCGTAAGGCATAAACCATTCGATCTCCCCTCCGCTTCGTTCGAATTACAAAAACGCGCTCCGTTAATGAGTTTCTCACTGGCAGCCGGCGGGAGGGGAGATCCAATGGTCAGCTTCCTGTCAATTAATCCGCTCGCAGGTAATTACTGTATCTTCTTGACGATAATTAAATTGGGGGATCGCCTCAACACGTGTGAGAAGGTGAATACGAACCTTTTGATGAATTTAAATGCAATAAAGATTACGCTTTTGATTTCAACACTGATTATAAAATTTAAAATATATCATTAGTGTTTAATTTTAAGAGTAAACAGTTAACTAATGTATTAACGGTCTCTACGTAAACTCGGACATCTACCAAAAATGCATTTTTTACTTTTTTGTACCTATGCATATAAAATACTCTTCCCCACGATACAAAATTTAAAAAAAGAACAGGTATCTATTTTTTCCACAATAAAAAACTGACGTAAAAAGGGACAAATATGCTCACGTTGTATATAAAAACTTATAATAAAATTGCTTTTTTGTGTGTCTTAGTTTACGAAGAGCCGTCGATATAATATACCAGTAGAACATAATGCTTAAAGCGTTAAATTTTGATTGGAATTAATTCTATTAAATAAAAAAAATTAGCAGATTTTTTAAAAATCACTTCAATAAATTTTACGTCTACCAGCTTCGATGGTGCTGTATCGGGACGAATAGATCCACAATAACCCGTTATTTAATATATTCATTTTATTGATCAGTTAGTGTGCGCCCATCTTGACGAAAATACAGAAGTACCGAGACCGGATGATGATAAATTAATCCTAGCGGTTTACACGACGTTTGCTAATTATTTTTAAAACTAATGAATAATAATTTAATTGATAAAAAATCGGTCGATAAAAATAGAACTCTCACGGTAATTATTAGTGTTGCACCGAATGTGGGTTCCGCCGAATGTCGAATTCGGCCGAATGTTCGGTTTAAATGTGTGCCGAAGTCGAAGCGCGCGCACGATGAACAGGTCAGACCACCATCACGAAAACACGTGTAATTGTTTATTTACTCTGTGTTTTTTAATTAATTAAGCGGCATTTAACTATACTCCCTTTCTCATTTAATCAGGTTTCGTATCTACAGCACGCGTCGGAGTCATTACTCATTTGTAATGATTCCAATTTGAAAAAACCATTACAATTTCGAAAAATCCAAAAATATACTATAATTATTAATTTTTTAATGTTCGAAAATTTGTTAGATCATTTTTGTCGTCACCACGAGTGTGTCTGTAAAGTTTCAGCTCGATTGGATCACGGAAAAAGGGTTAAAAATCGATTCAAAGTTTTTTCGACCGACAAGCAAGCAGACGCTACGAGTTAAAATAAAGGGAGTAAAAATACTAACACTAACAATGTATCAAATAGTGCAAAATCTGAAATTTATTATTTACGATGTTTTAATAAATAATTACTAAACGTAACACCCGGGTATTTTGTCCGCTACTATATATATACTATACTAATATATATAATATATTATATAAATTAGTATTTTTCCGAAATGTCCGCCCCTGAACCCGGTAATACCAATATTTCTTACTTCACAAAAAGCTCGGTTAAATTTATGAAATAATTAACTATCCAAAAAATCACCATTGAAAAATTTCGCCAGCAAGTTCGAAACGTCGTCTCGAATATTCTATTACACTATTGATAACAACGTGTGAAATTGATTCTTGAGGTTGTCAAAACGGAACCTTTTAAAATATCGTGAGAATTTTTTTTAAAAACATTTCAACGATACAGATTGAAAAGTCATTGTATTCAGATAATTCTTTTTTTTTTGAGTCATTCAATACAAGAGACGATACTGAGGTGAATCATCTTTGCTGGATCTTCGAGGGTTATGATACAATCAATTTCCTGATATAGTAACAGCACAAGACACGTTTATTTTAATTGAATGGAGCATTCGGGTATTTTTCGAATGGCGACAAGTTGTTGTTGGAGCAAGCCAGCTTCGTAACCAGTTTCAGGCTTCTGGGTTTGGCTTGCAGTGGTCGTCACGAGATTGAAACTGGTAACTGTATGCTTCACTGTTTGAAGCGCTTCGTTTTTAGAAGTTTCGTTTACTAATGATATGTGCACTAGGCTGTCCCGACAATTTTTTTTTGGCTTACCTTAACACAATACCTCTCAAAACTTGCGTATTTAAGCGTAGATTACCAAAATAATTTTAAAAATAAAATAAAACTATATCTTTAGGGTTCTACCGATCTACAAAGTTTTGAAAAATTGACATTTTTATGGTGATATTACGCTATCCACAGTTTTGGCTCCTGAAATAAATACAAAAAAATATTTACTTTTTGTTCTATTTAGGTGTAAATCATACATGTTTCGATTTGCATGCAACAACACGTTACCAGCGACTTCGAATTTGTTAGGTTTCAACCTGCAAATACCCTCAAGTTTGAACTTGTTTTGAGGACTTTCTTGACTTGACTCGCGGGTGTTTTCTTCGTAGAGAAAATAATTTCTAGGCCATAAAAGTACCATTGTAATTGTTACAGTGTTAAAAGCGGATTTTATGATTTTTAAATAAGAAGTTCGAGGCGTAGTCAGACTACTTATACTATGTTCGGACCACACAAAGAACTTAATCAGCAGCTACCAACTATAAGGGACGTCATTTAATTTATTTTATTTGTCAAGATCGACCTTAAATTGAACTATAATGGAAATCAGATATATATGTGACTGTTTCCGAAGAGATCAATAATACTTGGACCAAAAATTTGAATCCAATTGTAACTAAGGAACGAGTTATTTAAATAGTGAAATCCAATTTCGAAAAGTATCTAAATTTGAAAAGATACCCCAAAAGAAAAAGAAATGATAGTTTTGAAAATAAACTGAAATGTTTTTTAGAGTCACCTAAGAAGCTTTTTGACGTTTCTGATTGTAAATGTACTTCATTTGAATCTTGTTCGTGTTCAAAACCTAAGAAAGTTCACATCAATGAGAGAAGTTATTGTTGGATCAAATAAATGATAAGAAAATGGTTATAAGCGGTTTTGATAAAAAAGAAACGGCTAGATTAATAAAACGACAGCAGAGATAAATTGTACTGTCAATAAAGGTAACAAAAAAGTAGTATTCTACTCTAGAAACCGATTCTGTCTCAGCAAATTGTGATGAAGATTCAGTGCGTGAAGTTCCCCAGAAACGTATCCGATAACAGAGGCATCCTCGACAAACACGACCTCGACAGAGACACCATCGACTTCAACGGCGAATTGGAATACATTGTCGTTGCCAACAGTTGCTAAAGTCTGTGATAGATACGGTAAATCGACGCGATCTGCTGTTATTCTGCGGTTTTGGCTAATGTCGGCTAGCTTTCTACCGAAGATTTAACTCTGGTTATTGATAAAAATAAGATCTACAGAGATATTTCTAAATCCCGGAATCAAAAGATATTGGAGGTATTGTTATAAAAAACATTTAATTTGATGGACGAAAAGACCATCGCAAAGAAGTTTTAGAAGACTACATCTCAATTTTAGCACAACCTGGATCAATTTATTTGGGACACACAATACCGAAAGACGCGGCACTGCAAAGATAATTCTTACTTCGATCACAACTTTAGTAGAGGGTCGAGGTTGGATAGATGACGTGATTTCATCATGTATCGCCCCAACATAAATTTGTATTAACATACACGGCCGTAAGTCGTGAAAAGTACAAATCACAGATAAATTCGTAGACAAAATAAAATAAAAAAAGAAAACGGTGATTAACAGAATATTAAAAAAAAATCAGTGAAAAATACAATAAGTATGTACTCAAAAAGTTTTGTAAAAATCAAGTTTGTAGTAAAGGAAAAATCAGACAGTCCATCATAATAATCACTACATTGGTGAACATTGAGTAACTAAATGCGGGAAAAACAAAAATGTGAGCACAAAAAATGAAGTGAAAAATGTAAATTATATTGAAGCAAGAAAATTATCAATATTTGAACATTTATAATAATCTAAATCATCTTAAAATATATCTGACATATATTCATTACCATGTCTGCGTGATCTATTTATTAGTGAATTTAATTTTTCGAAATTTTCTTGTGCAACTGTGTAAAAGGTCATTTTAATTTATATTAAAAAATGATAATTATTTAAAACAATTAGAAAATTTTCGATGCTAACGCATCATCTTCGGTAATTTTACTAATTCTAAACTTAAGACTAAAGGACGGCGTGAGGAGTAGTGTGGAGATTAGAATCGGGTTGGTATGTGGGCGTGGTAATTAAGCTCAGAAGAGTGGACGTAATAGAAAGGTGTTTGAATATTAGTTACATTTTTATAATCAATATAAATTAATGATAATAATGGCACCTAATGACTATGACTATACATATTACGAAAATCGAGAGAGTGCAGAAAAAGTTTCTACGTATTTTGTCATACAAAGCTGGTCAACACAACAACCTTCACAGCTACGAAGATCGACTTGCATTTTTCAAGATGCACAAACTTGAGTCCCGACGGAAAATATCCGATCTCGTTGTGCTACACAAGATTCTCAGCGGAGCTATCGATTCTCTCTCACTATCTGATATAAATTTGCATGTTAAACCCCGTATAAGAAACCCGGAGTTCTTTAGAATAAGCCAGCACACTAATAATGTCGGTTACTCTACTCCCATCACAAGGTTGTGTCGCACATATAATTTGTATTGTGCTGACCCTAACATTGATGCTGATATTCTTGCAGATACCTTATCTTCGTCCAAAAACTCACTCATACACAACATCCATTTTCTAAACGACGACATGAACCTATAGATCCGTTGAATCAATCATTCATTAAATACTAATCGCACCACATTCAAACACAAAATATATAATAGACATAAATGTACATGTAAATATAATTAATTGCAAAAATACATGTTACTAGAGCGAGCCGAAGACACTTGTAATTGGGATAATGGGCATAGTCTTCACTATAATGTTTATTATCAGAGTATCATGTACCTATTATCCTGTTAGTGTCTATAATAAATAAAAATAATAATAATAAATAAAAAATTACTGAAGACGATGAATTGGCATCGAAAACGTTCAAATCGTTATTAATAAATAGTGAAAGTCAACAAAGTTATCATTTATTAATGTTATTTATTGATGTTTCATGTATCAAAATATTGAATATACAAAGTTCACTTACTTTCGCAGAAGTTCTCGAAGTAGGTTCCAGTGATGTCGCCGTCATCGATCAGGGGTCTCTCCGCGTTCAGGTACGTTGAGGGACCATCGGGGAGGGACCTGTGGTCCAGGTGGAAGAGTCTGCAGTTGTACTGGAAGGCGGGGGACGGGGTGGCTCCCAGGAAGAGGAACGAGCGACAGAGGAACTCGGTCTCAATCTCGCAAGCCAGGCGACAGGCCGACTCTGAGGTAACCTGAAATGTGAAGACGACAAGATGGTGATTTTACAAGAAAGCCGCTTAGATTCGAGGCATGACCAGAGCTTCACTACTTGTTGCTCTGAACAATGTCCAGGATCGGAACACGATGCTCTGTCATGAGCCCATCAAATAAGAAGAAGAGAAATCAAATAACTTCATTTTTTTCTGGATACAGTCTTCTAAGATATTCTGCCGCGCTTATACGACCTTTCCGACCGAAGTTTCGAATTCCATCTCATGGTCCATCATTAGTTCTGGATATGGTGTCTTTTCGACAGAATTCCAAGTCTTTAAAGCTTCACGTACTAACACATAAGATAACTAATGTACCTTGGACAAGTACTTTATATTTTAATTTTCAATGCAACAACCGGCCAAGCGGCCAAATACTATTGCGAAAAACATCACGAAAACACTCTTACTCGAGAAAATCTCAGTAACGTATTGTTTCCTCGCTGGGAAATGAACCGTAACAGTCTAAATCGTGCCTACTGGACTATATTAAAAAAAGAGCACAATATAAGGGTCTAGGAACAAAATCTAAAATACGATGAAAATGGATATTGACTTATTTGAAAATGGTTATACCTATGGCAAATAGTTGCAATTTTACAATTGATAATAGTTTTTTCAAAACCACATGAATTATAACATCTTTGCTCTGGCTACATAATCGGGTATTATATCAATTGCATAGTGGAGGTATTGTTTCTACATCCCTTAATTACTATTCTCATGGTAATGAACAGAGAATATGTTTTATATATATACAGTTCACTGAGAAGATAGAAATGAAATTTTATTACATTTATTTTTTATCAAAATTTCATTCGTCAGAAAACAGTTGATTGCATTGTGTTATGTGTAGGTAGGGGATTTGATGACGCATTAGGTGATTAAAGTATAGTATTTTCATCTCCACGAATCTAGTTCGCTAGAGAAATTTGTATAAACACCGGAAAAGACAAAAAGAAAAATTATTACCATTATTTCAATTTTATATTGTTTGTTGATTACTGTAATATATTCCCTTAGCTTTCAAATATTCTCTTAACCAACGTAGTACTTAATTTACAGAGCCTTGAACATCTGTGAATCTTTATAATTGGTTTATGCAATGTGCACTGTGCTCTAACATTTTAGTGATTAACTGATAAACTGTTAAGATTCTTACGTTAAATACATGAAAATTAAAAATTAAAGTTGTTCTTCAAATATCCAAGAATTTTTATGCCATCACTATTAACGGTTGGAACAACTGGAAAAGGTATAAAAATTTGTTGTTTATTTACAAACTTCGTGCATTGACTGCAACAGACTTTGATAAAAAATGACTTCCTACACGTTAAAATGCATTGAAATTGGTCTAGAGTACCTGCATATTTAACTGGTGATATTTTCACCTGCCGAACGTTGAATTTATGTTATGTGCAGCGGAAAATCAGACTACGTCCGGGTGTAGATAAGCCTTATATATTAGAATAGGTTTTTCCACGTCTTAGGCCGGCGCCACACTGTCTTTGACGTCGCGGTACGCCGCTACATTTCTTTCCATACAATATGCGCTTATCGAACACACTATATCATCGGTCGATCCGCTGGCGGAACTTGCGTCAACGTAAGATCGGCGACGTCGCGTCTCATGTTTTAAATGCAACGCGCCACATTCGACGGATCGTCCGCACTGCGTACGAACGTGTGTTTGTTGCAGACTGAATCCACCGCGGAATATTGTATGTGGTGGCTAAATTCGATTGAAGATACGCTCAGTGTGACGACGGCCTAAGACGATATAGGGCCGGTTGCATCAACTTGATTTACAGTAATAGTTCGTTTAAAGCATAGATTTTTACGAAAACGAATTGTTTGATTGGTGGAAAAAGCAATCTATGCATTAAGCGAACGATTGCTATAAACCAAGTTGATACAACCGGCCCTCAATCAGATGACGTCAGCTTTTTCAGTGAAATTGGAAACAAACTACAAGAAACTACTCTTTGTAGAAAACATACAAAGAACGCCAAAAAGCTAATGAATGAAATAGACTTTTACATCCAACAATAAAGATTATTTTTTTTGAAAAGAAATGGCGACATGATTGGTCAACAGTTTCATGGGATTTGACGCCATTAGTCTATTTTCTTGTCAATGCCAATAATCCTTAGTCAATTCATTATCTTAAAGCTACGATCAAAATCACTATTGCTGTATTTCCTTAGAGCTGCATTTTTGCGAAGAAATAATCAAAAATATCGAGAAAAATATGAAGGTCTCGTATTTAAATTCCCGTCGTTTTCACAATTTTGGTGGAGGAAATGTAGATGTGTTAGAATAATTTTAAATAATAATTATGTTTTCTCCATTTTATCACCATTTTTCAGGGCCAGTGGCCCCTTCGTCAGGACAAATGTATACTAACAAATTAAAAAACAAAAATCGAAGTATAGAGAGTAAAAATGGAAAAAAAAAATTATAAATATATAATAATTAAGCATTAACATGAAAAAAAATTAAGTTAATGATATGTTCGAATAAGAGCATGAGTTATCAGAATTGAAAAGGTTAACCTGTGCCCTAACATATTTCACTTAGAAACAAATTTGAAATATATAAATAGTAAGTAGAACAAATAAAGACTCGAAGACAAGAACAGTAGAAAGAGAATGAAAAAAGTGAATATAAAAAAGTAAAGAAATAGTAATGAGAAGTAACATAATGAAACAAATATAATGAAGTAATAACCTAATCAAATAAGTGACCATAAAACGAAGAAAAAATAAGATACCCAAGTGAAACTTTTGCGCCGCAGAGCATCTTATACATGCTGTTATGCATTTTTTCATACTGGAAATAGTAAGGCGAATCCGTGTGACGGTGCCATTTGACCATTTGAATTTACTCGCTTAAAAAAGTAACCCATAAAAACCAAGTTTATACAATACCCCCTTTCTCAGTTTCGGGTTTCGTTTCGAATCTCCATACAACTTGTATGAAAAAACCATTAAAAATTTGAAAAATCCAAAATTATACTATAATTATCATTATTTTTTAACGAAAATTTGATAGATCTTCTTGATCGTTGCCACGAGTCTGCTTGCAAAGTTTCAGCTCGATTGGATCACGGGAAAAGACGCCACGAGTTAAAAGAGAGGAAGTGAAAAAAGAAAAACGAAGAGGTTACCTGCAGCTCCTTGTCGACGTAGTAGTGGAGGCCGGCGTACTGCGCCACCTTGTCGTCCGCCACGCCCAGCCGCGGCTGCGTGAAGGCGCGGTTGTCCTTGCAGGCCTGGCCGGCGCGCAGGCACAGGTTCTCGAAGTAGTCCGTGCCCGGGGAGTCTGCCAGGCGGGGGGCCGTGCCGGCCGCGGAGCCCCCCGTGCGGCGGTCGGCCTCGCTGAGGGCGCAGCGCATGGTGCCGTACTCGTACTCGGCCGAGCGGCACGTGAAGCGCTTCTGTTGGGGAATAAGATCACGTAAGGATTGCGTATGGAGGAGAACTTTGTAGGTCTCGGTAATCTAGTAAAAATCGCTGTACTGCTTTACCGTTAGAGACCGATGCCATCAACCACTTGCGTGGGAAGGAGAACTTTGTAGATCTCGGTAATCTAGTAAAAATCGCTGTACTGCTTCACCGTTAGAGACTGATGCCATCAACTAACTCGCGCGAGGAGGAGAACTTTGTAGGTCTCGGTAATCTAGTAAAAATCGCTGTACTGCTTTACCGTTAGAGACCGATGCCATCAACCACTTGCGTGGGAAGGAGAACTTTGTAGATCTCGGTAATCTAGTAAAAATCGCTGTACTGCTTCACCGTTAGAGACTGATGCCATCAACTAACTCGCGCGAGGAGGAGAACTTTGTAGGTCTCGGTAATCTAGTAAAAATCGCTGTACTGCTTTACCGTTAGAGACCGATGCCATCAACCACTTGCGTGAGGAGAACTTTGTAGGTCTCGGTAATCTAGTAAAAATCGCTGTACTGCTTCAAGATACTTTATTGGTTGTACAAAAGTCCACGCGACAATATTAATCTATGCAAATACAGCATAAGCTGTTATCAATATGGTAGCTGCGTGGTAAGAGAGGGCGGCAAGATGATGTCTCTTAATTTAAAGCACTCTTAATTTAAAGATGATGTCTCTTAATACGTGTCCAGAAACTTTTGGCGAAATTAATAAAAGTTTTAATTATTTTAGTGTTTTTATTTGTCTCCAATGCCACGTCCCGTGGCAATATCACAAAATGCAGAAGAGTATTAGGCATCGAAAAAATATAAAATAAAGTAACGACGAATATTACTTAATAATAAATTATAATAATCAAGTAAACGATACTGTTTTTTTATCATGACCATCTCGGCACTTACTATTTTCATTTATAAATAACGCGTCACGACTGGATGTCCGTGGTTCGAATTCCGGCCGCAGCTAAAATATTTTTTCGTTGATTTGATTTTTCTGTATGTGTTTTTCTAATTGATTCATAAATTTTCTTATAAATAAAAAGAAGATACGCGATACGTAATACGTAAAATGTGCACCTAGATTCCGTAAAATTAAAACTTGAACGTGCAAGCAACCCGGCGACATGAACCTTCACCAGAGGACGAGAAACTGGAATGCACCCTGGTGAATGTCAACCGAAGCGACTTCCAGGAACATGAGTCCAGCATTATGCATACCGCGAGAGCCGATCTGCCGCCTAGGAACACGACCGCCACATTAGACCGAAGATGACGCTAAATTTTCAATGGCAGGAATTGCCAAGTCATGCTCACAGACCCGTGAGACCCTATGGAGCGTTATTATAAGCGAGTCTTCAAAGAAACTTGAATGCCTTCCTCGAGAAATAGACTGGTGCTACAAAATACCATAAGCATTGTGAAGGGTAATGATTTAAAGTACATAGCTACTGCTTTTGAGAATAAAATACTGTATTTTTAATGATACAAATTTTTTATCTGTCTTGTTTTTGAGTTTAATAATAATTGGATCGTTTATACAGCGCAGTTTTCACGCTTCACATAAAAAAATATATAACAAAACAATTTACTGGCAAAAAACTTGGTTATTATCTATTACTAATTCACTAGATGACATGCAAGAAATGGAATCAACATTTAGTTGGGAGAATCAGGTATTTTCGCGGAGTGCATGCTAGGAGTGAAAAACATTAGATAGTGTTGTAACGGTCTGATTCTATAGTTTATTATATGATTGTCTAAATAAGTGCGTGATTTTTTTATCCACCATTGTCATCATCACGGATATTATAATCATTATAATCATAATTATCGTCATCATCAAAAACGTTGTCATTTTTCAAATATATTAAACAAATGAGCAGCTTGTGCGTATAGTGGTCACGATGCTTGCCTAGCGATCTGGTGGACGGTGGTTCGAGCTTCATTCTAGGACTCCAGCAAGTTAGTTCTATTTTCGGAGCACAAGCGTTTAGCTTAGATTGAAAATAGTAAGAATATTGATGCGACACGTATTCCGGGTTCACAGCTCCATTTAAAAAAATATTAAATACTAGTGTAGGACTAAACAGTTTACAAAGTGGCACTATACCTTAAAATTATTCATCATTATTATTATTATTATCATTATCATCAAGACCAAAATCAATAATTATCGTCAAAATGATCACCATAATTGACACTATAATCGTTACTATCATCATTTCAATCTCTTCATAATCATAATAGTTATCATCGTCATAATAAACCTCATCATAACTTGCTATCGCCATCATCATAAACATCCCTATAAAAATCACTGTTAAGACCATCTTTATCACGGTCATAATCATCAATATCATAATCACTGTTAACACCATCGTTATCATCATCATCCTCATTGCTATGATCATCATCACAATCCTCACCATCATCATTATAATTGCCATTATCATCACATTCGGATCATTCTGATTTGAAGGTGATACCTTCACCTGATACATCACTCTATCCTTATTACCCAACTGTATTTCCACCGCATTTAGTCTAATTTCATTTAATCTCAGGAAATCTTCAATCGAGTAAGTTAAACTAGCAACAATTTTATGTCAACTTCATTGCCAAAATTAAAAAAAAAAAAATTAAATACTAGAACTAATGTCGTGAAGTCTAATGTTACCTCTGAAGATAATGGGTGACACCATTGAAAGCGCTAAGGCTTACATATTATCACTCAACCGTGGTTTAAAACTTAGTTTTAAAATTAAATTGTCTTAATAATGAACTACGTCATCAGACCACCTTTTGGGAGGTCTTTCGACGCTTCTATTTTTTGTACAGGGCCTCCACTGTAGGATTCTGGGTGCCCATCTAGTATCCTCCTGTCTAGCCATATGTTAAGCAGGAAGAACCTGGATGCAAAGGGGGAGAAACAGAGACGAGTGGAAGAAAATGGAAGAAGCCTACATCCAGCAGTGGAGGGAAAAAGGCTAAGGAAGAGAAAGAAGAAGAATAATGAACTTCCACTGTGTGAACGAAACAACATTAAATTTAACTGTCAAAAAATATTGACCAGGAGAACAGCACTTTGAAGCAGTAACTGCTTAAACCCAACAGCAGCAGTAAAAGCAGTTTGCGGAAAAGGTATCAAAATATTCGTTGGACCAGTCGCTAAATCTCTTCGATTGGCTCGAGATGTTCGTATTGGTTTGGCCCCCCAGGCGAAGCAAGAATGCTGGCGAACCACCAATTTTTGAGATTCTTCACGCAGATGATAATATCAATGAATGTTAATTAGCCTGAGTGTGCTCACAATGTTTCCCACGTTCGAAATTGAATAACATAACCGTAATATTCTCCTTTGGTGTGTTATAATAGGAAGATGATTGCTTTAACTACACCAATGAATATGCAAGATTGTATGTCATGTTGAGAAACTAATTCAAAGATGATTTTAGTTTAATGGATAGAATAAGATCCTTTGGCAGTTAGTCGTGTGGAATAGAAAAGTGTTAGTAAAATAAACGACTTGTAGAGTTAATGTATATTATAGATATCTCACAGAGACGAAGCTGTATTTATTATGGGAAAGTAGGTTTATAGAAGTCATTTGGGTGTACATAGGACTTATGACCTATCTTTTTATGGTTGGCTTAAGTGATCACTTTACACAATTGTAACATTCACCATTTCCACCCATGATAGAATATACCATGCTTATTAATTTTTTGGAAGTTGTATATATGTTCAAATTGCGTGGAAAGCTTTCACATACGAGTTGTAAGCGCCTTTCCATGCGGCCTGTACAAAGCCATTTTCATTCCCCTAAATCCCCACAGATGTCGCTAATGAGAAAATCTACATTGATTTTTTCGAAGCTTCGTCTCTGATTTTTTTCGATTTTTTTTCGATTTTTTTTTGAAGCTTCGTCTCTGTGAGATTTCTATAATATACGTTAATTGATTAATAATGTCTCTGTGACATAAATCCAGCACTGTTCTGAAAGATTTGAACAAACTCAAAATATTCTGACTTGTAGAGTTGTTTTTGATGACACCAGACATAAAAGATATCTTCAAAAGTCGTAGCCTAACAGGCTATATCAGACAACGGAGTATGGTTCAGTTGGGACATCCAGTTAGAACTTCAATCAGTTTCGAGTCATGAATATGGCATTCTATCTTCTTTTTCTACTCTTGTAAAGAAACTTTATAATATAAGTAAGCCCTGTTAATTTACCCTTTATCTGTCTCTCGTGTATACAGGGTGAAAAAAGCTAGTCCACGATACCTTTGAAGTAACCATAACCAAATATCAAAGTTTGCATTTTTTTTCAATACACATTTCAGACTTATTTATCTAAAAAAACGTTGAACTATCATGAAAGTAATCTATATCTAATATTAAAAATTCATTTGCTTTGATACAAATCGAATAAAATTATTAAAACCTTGCAAAAAGTATATTTTTAATTTCTGTTTTTATCATTTTATTTGGCTTGTGTTGAAGCGACTGAATTTTTCATAATCGATATAAATTACTGTAATGATAGTTCAACGATTTTCAAAAAATAATTTAGAAATATTGAAAAAAATGCGAAATTCAATATTGAATATCTCCATAAATATTGATGTTAGGTCATGGTTGCTTGAATATTTTCAACTCAAAATCAAGGCAGGAATTCACCTATAAAGTATTGTGGGCTATCTCTGTTCTCCACACCCTGTATATTTATAATTTTCTTAAATTTCAAATTAAGATGCGAAGACAGAATACGTGTCGATATTCTTACTGTTTTCAAATTAAGCTAAACGCTTGTGCTATGAAAGACTAACTTGCTGCTGTAGTGGAAAGGTGTTCGAACCACCGGCCACTAGATCACTAGGCAACAATGACAACCATTGCACTAACAAGCCACTATGATACGCTGATACTTCTAGGCTGGCATTTTTCTGTAGGTTTCTGTAGGAAGTACTATCCACATAGTAGGTCATGATGCAAGTTACTCCGTTTCAACCGCGTAATTTCTAATACTATATTTCGACCAAAATTTGCAACATAACTAAAATATTAACTAACTAACTGACTAACCATCACGCCGTTTCCCCGCAGGGGTAGGCAGAGAAGATTGAACGCCACACTCTTCTATCCTGGCACACCACTTTTGCTTCGGCCACATTCATACATCTTCTCATACAAGTTCTACGGTTGTTGCGGCTTTTAACAGGGCCATCCTCAAATACTTGTAGCATCTGATCGTGCCAGATCTTTCGCGGACGCCCTCTATCCCTGTTGCCTTCAACACTCGCCTCATATATTTCCTTAACCATCCTTTCCTCGTTCGTACGTTCCACACGACCAAACCGTCTCAGCACTCCTTTCTTTATTCTATCTACCACACTGCAGCCAGCCACTACTATCGACACTAACTTAAATATGTTCTGTGTAAATCATAAGTACTCGTTTCTGCTCATTTTGTATTATATTATTCATTATATTATTTTTAATTATAAAGTTTGAGTATTTCACCTATCGGTGAGAGATTTTGACTCTAAAAATTCAAATGGTAAAACATAAAATATAATTAAACTCGCGTAGAGATAACATTGTTATGTTTTCCTTCCATTTTTATAATTATCGAGAATTATCAATGATAACGCCCATCAATACTTTTACTGTCTTGACTTGACTTGACTTGACTCACACTATCTCACTAACCAAGGTATACATACCTTGGTTAGTGAGAAGTTACGGGAGTTACAGTTACTTGGTTACAGGGGCACAGGGGTAGAGCTGAATTTTGAGGCAGCTTTACATTGCACATTCTCCAAGCCTTCTAAAAGCTCAATCATTCTCAATTCATACCAGGGTTCGAAAAAATCCAATTTTTATAATAAAAATCAAATAATCGAATTTTTTGATATATATCCGATATATATTAAAAATTGGATATATATCCAAACTTTTTTTTCTCCTTTTTTGCACACGTCGATTGATACAAACTCGAAATAATTAGGAAATTTATTTTTTTGTTTTGTATATGAATTATGTTTTATTAAATAAATGAATTGCATACTGAAAAAAGTCTATATATGCAATTATTATATGTAAGTAATGAATGTTGCTCTTTCTAATGTAGTGTTATGGGTGTTTGTTTCTTTGTGTGAAATAAAAAACGGATTACATGAAACAAATTAAACTGAAAAATAACCTTAGAAATTTTTTAAATACAACTAGCGCCATCTATTAACATTTGCAGAAAGTTTTCTTGGATATATATCAAAAATAAAAATCGAGCCATGAATATCGTAATATATATCATGATATATATCCGCGGATATATATATATATCCTCGAACCCTGCTTCATACGTAAAATTCCTCCTTCCAAAATCCTTCCTTCCCTCTAATTCCAATTTCCATATAATGCCATAGACGTCGAATTTAAAGTTAATGCCAATATGAGATCTGCGCTTACTTCATTCAAGCAAGCCGCCAAACAGGCTTCCTTGGTGGAGGTGTATATCAAGGCGTTGTCCAGTCCTCGAAGAGCCTTCCCCGGCACCCTCTCGAAGGCCCAGGGCCTCAGGCAGACCCCTTCGGACCTGACCTGGAGCTTCACCATGTAGTACATGCTGACGGAACGCTGCAACAATGGAAAATATTCAATACAATGCAACATGGATATTATTTTACAACATTACATATTTTAAGTGTGTCGTAAAATATGTCTGTATCTTTCCATAAGCAAAAGTAATGTTTCTTCTTTAATAATAGTAAGACAACTTTATGGTAAAATTATTTATATCAATAAAAAGAAAACGCGACGTACAAAATCACTATTTATTGAATAATCTTTAAATTTCGGAACCAATGATCCCTTCATCAGGATACAGCGTATACTATATATATGGAGTTGAATAACTAATAAGCAACTTAAATGAAAACAAATTTAAAAGGTAACTATTTCATTGGTCGATTATTCGATAAATATATGGTCTTGTGTAATATACCGAGACAAACGAGACATCACGAAGTGTGTTTTGTAGGGACCCACAGGAATAACTATGCATTAAATTCACCGTTAACACGCATGCATCGCCTTGGAAACAAATTTTCGGAATTCGTAGACATTTTTCATTGTAGGAGCATAACCAAATTAAAGAATTATTTAGAATATACCAATATAATTTATTGCAGTTTCATGAACTTAGTTTTTACTTATGTTTTATTCCCCATGAAATATATATATATATTTCTTTATTTTAAAGTGTCCTTATTAATGTTAATTTCTCTTTTAAATATTTTTTGATTTTATCTTTATTTTTTTGGTTTATTTTATCTTCTTATCTTATTTATCTGGTATATTGGTTAAATTATCTATATTTTACTCTATTATTAATTTTTTAAAGGTATTTTAATTATTAGTGTTTGCTTGTGTACTAATCATCGTTTATATATATTTTTCATTTATTTTATAGTGTTACATTTATATTGTTACATTTTTTACTGTTCCTTTATCTTAAATATTTCTTATTTATATTATTATTTTTTAATGATTTACTGTAAAATTTGTTTAATGTTAGGTATATAAAAATGCTTTAAATTTTCTTGTACTGTAAAAGCCCACTAGGGCGTTGATTAATAAATAAATAAATAGTGCTTTTATACAAAGTGTTCCCTTTTTATTAATTTCAATGTAATATAACTGAAATGAAACCAGTGTACCGAGTTATTAAACCCGTAATATTGCTAATATTAAAAGACATTAATTTGCTGCCAGAAATTTTCAGCGGAAAATCAATTATGTGGAGTGAATCAAAATATTATTATTTTATAAATCAATTCGGTGTAAAATTAATATGTTAGATTCCAACTGCGTAAAAATACCATGTGTAATTAAGACAGAAAAAGATCACACTATAATTTCAAAGTGTAAATAACTTTACGATTCAATAATATATAATATATCTCTCTCACTATTAAAATGAATGAGGAAAGCTCTGAGTAAATGAGACTTAACGAGTGCTCTGAATTACGGTTAGGTACACATATTGTTACATGTTTTTTATTTTCACTTTTAATTTAAAATGCTTAGCAATATTACTAACAGTAATAAGAGTTAACACATGAATAGGTTATTATCTATCACAGTATGAAAAATAAGTATATGGAACAATTGGTGAATAGGTATATCGAACATCTGTTCGCGAAGCTTTTATTAGGTAGTAGCAAAAAACTTCGGAGAGGTCTTCTTCATTGAATTTTGAATAGAAAATAATGTTCACACTTTGGGTGAAATGTCGACAGTTACTCTAACTAAAAGCTAACATGCATGTTAGCCTTTAATTAGAGTAACACGCATGTGAAGAGTATTTTATGAAGGTGTTAGTGTGTAAATAATACTATAGTTGTGGTATGGTAGTGGTTGTCCTGACGAAGAGACGGGTTATATCTTGAAACCGGTAGACAAAAAAGTAATTTTAGTGGTTATATACTATAACATAAATAACATTCTGTTTCGATCATTTTATTAGACTTGTATTAAAGTGAAAGAATTTATAATACTCAATTTGAAATGCTTTCATGATAGTTTAAGGTTTCCCAAAAAGAAGTAATAAATATGAAGAAAAAAAATGAAAACTTTAATGTTTTAGAATATTTTGAGTTTGTCCAAATTTTTCAGAACAATACTGGATTCTGAATGAAAATACTGGTCTAAAGGAGTTTAAAAAATTTAAAATAATATTTCAGGCGTATTCTAGTGTAATGCTACTAATGCGGAATAATCTCATTACACATATACAGGATATTGCTAAAAATTCCAATAAAATCAAAAAATAGATATCTCATTAGTGACATCTGTGGTCATTTAAGGGGAATGAAAAAGCTTTGGATGCCGGCCGCGCTGAGGATTGTTGCAACACATATACGAAACATGCCGTATAATTAAAATGGGTGGAAATGGCGAACGTTAGATTATGTAAAGTGATGTAAGGCCAGCCGTACGATTGGTCGTAAGCCATATGAATACCCAAAGACTTCCATACCTACTTTCCCATAAAGTGAGACATCTATAATATATTGATTAATTTTTAATGTTTTATTTTATATTTTAACGTTTTGATTACACTTTTTTTTTCTGCCAAAATCCCCCGAAATCAAATGTCATGATATCAATTTTTTTTACCTACTGTAGTGTACATATAGATTGTTTGGTATTATAGCGTAAATCTGGCGGTCGAATTCTTTGTCTATAAGTCTTAGTCCTTCAATGAAAAGATTAATGCATATGGCATTTATTCTGACTCCCTTTAACTTGTTGGCATATTACAATAGGCATGATGACATTATTAAAGAATTAAAGAATTAGTAATTTTAGAGAAAAAAATATTTTGAAAAGATTCTAAAAAATGATCCAGTTTTAATATACACATTGAGATTAATAAGATTTTCAATAAAATAAAAATATAAAATTGTGCAATCCGCCATTTTAACTGAAACGCCGGTCAGAGCGAATGACGTCACGCCTCAGTACCCACCACCGTGTCTTTGAACCGTTAACATAGACAGAATGCAATGTTTACTGAGGCTTGACGTTACGTAGGCGACATGACAGCTGCGGGCGTTTTTGCGCGAAATTAAAAATATGTAGATGAAAATGCAATCATTTGCGTAAAAACTTAGTTTATTACTGAAATAGTGTTATTTTCGGTAATAGTAGACGTGTCATCACGCCTATTTCAAAGTGAAATCGCCCGCAGTGCATCTGACGTCTCTTGGGATGCTGTGACGGTTACACATTACGGCATCCCGGCTGCATGGAACCCATTTTGTTCCAGAGAGTAATATAAAATAGATTTATCACAAAGTTAATTAGCTCTACCTGTGGAGTTGCGTTGGGGTTATTGGCCTGGGTATCGTTCTGCAGCTGACATCTCGTTTCCTGGACCGGCGTCAGAGGATTGAGAACGAAACTGTAACAAGGAGAAATTTGTATTACACAAGTTGTCTGTTTGGTCGTTATGTTAAATCTTATGGTTTTGACATTTGTGGAAATATAGCTCTTTTCATTTCTGGGGTTTATTTTCTTTTTGTATTTTGTGTCTAATAAAGTAGTTAGGCACGCACACGGGTAAGTTAACTAAATTTAGTATTTTTTTATTCGTTTTATCAAAAAAATTTAACTACTAATTTGAACCATACAACAAAGTATACAGGTGTATCGGAGCTAGGAGCAGAGATTTTGCCGGTGGACTCCTGCCTATATTATGAGTAAAATGTTCAAGCAACCATGACTTGATATCAATAGTTATGGAGGTATACTTATTTTTGCAAAAAGTTGAACTATCATTACAGTAACTTATGTCGATTACGACGAATAAAATGTTAAAAAAAAAGAATTTAAAAATAAGTCAGAGATATTGAAAATAAAAATGCAAACTTTGATTTTACTTCATTCCATAACTATTGATATTAGGGTTATGGTTATAGGCCCGGTTGCGCCATCTGTAGTAAAGGTAAAAAAGTTACCCGAGTAACTTTTTTTACTAAAACTGGTTGTTCTGTTCCGTCTATGGTAAAAAAATTTACTCGCCGAATTAAATACAAGAGTAACATTTTTTTACTCTCCAATATCGGTGGGTAAAGGTAAAATCGTTGGTAAAAAAAAATGACCGTCCTCTCACAGCTGATTTTAAAATGTGACATTTGTCTATTTATACTTGTCATTTGAATTTTGTCGCTGTCATTGTCGTATTGAAATGTGAAATTCGGCCGAGTTTCTGCTGCTAGCTCTGATGCATATAATATGTATTTATATACAGCTGTATTTATATATACCTGTATATAAATACCTGTTCCATGGTAGGTAGTTTTTGTTATTCGACATATCAATTATCATTTAAAAGAAAGCATAGTCACATATAATTATTTTATGTAAGTAAGAAGCAAAGAAAAAAATTATATTATTGAGATCACCAACCAGATGGACGGTGAAGATCCGGTGAAGTCGGCAAGCAATGGCTCGCTTCACGGATGCTGCAGATCGGATCAGAGAATTTTATCAGCGACAACAATTTTTATGCCAAAATACCAGTGATGCAACGAATACTACTTTCACGAATACGAATACGAATATAAAACCTACTATTCGGCGAATACGAATAGGAATAATGCAACAAGGTAATAAATAATACACCACTGACATTTTTCTACTAAGAGATTAAACAATTAAAATTTACCACTGGCAAATTTTTCTTCAAAAAGCACAACATTTGTAACTTCTCAGGCGTTAGGCGATTTCTTTTATCCGTTTTTTACATTCCCAGCGGTCGAAAATAATCTTTCTGAGGCGACAGTCAACGGCTTTAATGAAAAATACTTCTGGGCTAGTTTTTTGTTAGATTTAACACTTTTACACACAACGGAAATAAAATGGAACGAATAATACGTATTACAAAACAAAAACTACATGAAATGAGCACTTAATCTTATTAATAACCCAACGAAACTATACGAAAGAACTCACGTTATGCTGTGAAACAAGTAACAATTGACAACTTGAGAACTCCATTCATTCAATGTTAGGAGAATCCCCGATAATAGAGTGCGTAGGATACACGGTGCACAGCCAAACCGTAATTTGCGTTGCGTTCAGTTATAAATAGTTTGTTTTTAATATTCGTGATGATATTCGGCGAATACGAATATTAGGTAAATACGAATATTCGTATTCGTATCCATTGCATCACATTTTTTTTAATATACCGTATTAGCTTATTTAATTCTCTATAAATTCTCTTCCATAAATCATTAGCCTCGGTCGTATTTATGTTTACGTTTAGAGTCTGCATAATTGCGCAGACGGCGATAAATTACGTTTATCGCGAAGGCTGGAGCGAGCGCGCACTAAATAATAAATAACGATCAGGATCAATGATCTACGAAGAGCGCCGCGCGCCGACCGCAGAATCTCACGAGAGCAACTGCATCCACTGTCACTTTCCGGGTTGGCTATGGACCGGTCCATAATGTTTCAATGTCAACGTGCTGCGCGTTACGCGCGCGCTTTCAAAGCTGGTGATTTTTTTTTTCAAAATAGATGCCTCACGAAGCTACTTTTTGTGTAGGAAAGTGGGTACGGAAGTCTTTTTGACTATCTATAGGGCTAACCGAATCCGGAAAAATCTGAAATTCATAAAATTTTTAATTAAGAAATGTGATTTTTATTTCTCAGAGTTAATTTTGATATTGAAAAAATGTAATAAAGAGTTATTAGTTATAATAAAAGACAGATATTCTGCGATGACAATCTTAACCTGAAACTTCGACAGCGACTGGTCAAATGTTATATATGGTCCGTCCTGCTGTACGGAGTGGAATCGTGGACCCTCAAAGTGAGTAGCATGAACCGGCTGGAGGCGTTCGAAATGTGGATACATCGGAGAATGCTCCGGATACCCTGGACGGATATGGTCAGCAACACAAGAGTTCTTCAAAGAGCTAGAGTGAATAGAGAGTTGCTGACAAATATCAAAATCCGAAAGGTACCGTATTTGGGTCATGTGCTCAGAGAAGAAAAATATGAATTGCTCCACCTGATTCTTGTGGGCAAGATAGAGGGTCGTAGAGGTGTTGGAAGGAGAAAAATTTCCTGGCTCCGCAATATACGCGACTGGACGGGCATAAGAAGTGTTGGAGAGCTGTTTCGTGCTGCCCAGGACAGGGACGCTTTCTCTCGGGTGATATTCAACGTTGGGGGGACCTGACATGACACCAAAAGAAGAAGAAGATAGGGCTAACAAGCTATCGTTTGGCTGGCTTGAGTGAATACTCATAGTAATGGAAGCATGGAAGCTTACCGAAGAATCGATAAGGCGACTTAAAGCATTCAAGATGTGGATTTACACAACAATGCTCAAAATAAGATGAATGAAGATGTTATGGTTCGAATAAAGAAAAATAAATTATTAAGATAATAAAAATCCTAAAACGTCAACATCTCGGACTTGTGATGAGACATCCAGAGAAGTACGAGATCTTTCATCTCGTGACGCAGGGAAAGATTGCCGGAAGCTGGGACCCTGGAAGAAGGAGAACATGATGGCTGAAAAACCTCCGAGACAGTGGTTTGGCCAGTCTGCAGTAGATCTATTCTGGGCCGCAGTAAATAAAATGACGTCATTTTAGGTGTCAATAGGCCTTACGACCTAGCGTTCGGCTGGCTTAAGTGATCATTTTACACAATGATACAAAGTGCGCTAATTAAACATATATACATTATTCAAAAATTTGATAGATATGGTAGTCTATCATAGGTGGAACTGGTGAACGTTACGCTGTGTAAAGCGCTCACTTAAGCCAGTCATACGATTGGATGTGTAAGCCCTACGGATATCCAAAAAGACTTCCATACCTATCTATACCTATAAAACTCAATGTCTGTCTGTCTGTCTGTCAGTTCTCTATACAAATCCATACCGTTTGTCCGATTCGATTCAAATTTTGCATACTTATGCTTTGGAACCCGGCGGAACACAGGCAACATTTCCCCCCTATTCTCATACCCCTTCCTCTCCCCTGACATATTTTCTGTGCAAATCTGTACCGTTTGATCGATAGGACTCAAAATTTGGAAACTTATTCTTTAGGACACAGCGAGTAACAAAGGCAACATTTACCCCCTATTCTCATACCCCTTCCCCTCCCCTGACATATTTTCGATGCAAATCTATACCATTCGAATCAAATCTTTGTTTCACCCCACAAATTTTCTTTCAACTTAATCCTTAACCCGTGCAACGCTGGGTACGAACAGCTAGTTTTAATATATAAAAAAGTAGCTTCATCACAAGAAGAACAAATATATTTGGATGACTTATATAATAGGTCCTTACATATGAAATTGGCGTTTTGCCGTACTGGCAAATTTGATCTCAAATATCTTCTCTTTGGTTAGGAATTCCAAATCCAAATTTATACAGCTATTTACTCATGTATTTGTGTTTTGAAAATTATAATTCATTTGTTTTTTCCTCAATTGTTTTTTTCTTTGCGTCACTCAGTTTACAAAATGAAAAACTTGAAATATCGTGATATTTACGAGTACGAGTTCCACCGTGGCACCAATGCTGCAGAAACGGCTCGAAGGATTAATGATGTGTATGGCGACGGTGCCGCAAAAGAAAACACAGTGCGTTTTTGGTTCCAACGTTTTCGTTCTGGAAATTTCGACCTGCAGAACAAGCCCGTGGACGGCCGGAGACCAAAGTTGATAATGAAGAATTGAAGGCTATTGTGGAAGCGGATCATCGCAAACCACATCCGAGTTAGCTGCAGGCTGCGGTGTTAGTGATAAAACTGTTTTAATCCACTTGAAGCAAATTGGTAAGGTGAAAAAGCTTGAAAGGTGGGTACCTCACGAATTGAGTGAAGCA
>JADDOH010013026.1:0-34262 GCA_016648135.1 Agrypnia vestita
AAATACAAGAAGGGCTTAGAATAAACTATTAGATTCGCGAAACGTCTTGAAACTCAAAAATGTATATAAGCGGGAACGACACCATCGAGACAATCAGTTTATTGTGGCATTTCAACGATCCTGCAGAAGTGAAACCAGAGACAAAGAAGCGAAGCGGCGATTCAGGGTGGCCCGCAAAATAAAATGCGAGAGTGCGATCAAGACGTGCGATATTCTGAAAAGGACTGAGAATTCTGGATAACCGCACTAATACAGTCTGTCTTAGCGCATGGTTCACTTATATGGATTACATGTTGAAGATGTTTTCTACCTTTTAAACCTATCCGCCCACCTGTTACGGGGCAGCTTTGGGTGGCCTACTTATTAAGTAAATGCTATTATTTTCTATGCGCGTGTGGTGTCAAATAGCAACAAAGCATTCCAATGGCAGACATGTGGCCCGCACATCCCATCTGACCTCGCGAGCGCGAGACCTTCTAAACTTGTTTGGATTTGACATTAGCTAAAAGTTCTGCGCCATATGCGTGAGCTACATTTGATAAATATTTCCAAAATATTGAAGGTAGATTACGACTCCATGTGAAAGTGTTTTTTTTCTTACATCCAACATTTTCTCTAAGTCCAATATTAACCCTCTGTCGGGCGCACAGCTCGAAGGTTTTAGATCCTCCCTCCTCCCCTAAGAAGGGTAGGAATCTGTCCTTCCTGGTAGTCTCCTTTCTTAACCTGACTTTTGAAGTCTCTCAACGCAGTTGTCTCTTTTAGAGTAGGAGCCAGCGACCGCCAGACTTACGTTATAGTATCAAACCTGAAATATTTTCTCTACATGTACACTATAGGAGATAAGAAGGTTTGGATATTATGACATTTAAGTTAGGGGGCTTTGGCAGACAACACATTGGTAATACTGGAAAAAAAATGTATAAGTAAAACGTTAAAATACAAGTTATCTGGTAGTATTGTTAAATGGTGACCAGAACAAAATATATAAATTTCAGATTTGTCGCTGTAAGGTATAACATGATTATTTATACAGGGTTATTAGGAAAACATTAATAACCTCGCAAGACTATATGCCTGCCTTGTTTATGAGTCGAAAATGTTCAAGCAACGATGGCTCAATATCAATAGTTAAGAGATATGCGACATCAAAGTTTTGCATTTTTATTTCAATATCTCTGACTTATTTTTTGTAAATCGTTGGACTATCATTACAATAATTTATATCGAAAATTAAAAATTCATTCCCTTTAATACAAGTTAAATAAAATAATAAAAATCTTCGAATTCCAATTGAAAACATTCCAATTGGAATTTCTGCAGCATAATAAATAGCACGCCAAGAATAATAATTCTGCACTTATTTAAATAACGGACATTGACAGCCGCATTAAATGTCGAATGAATAAATGCATTTTTTGTTTTGAAATCGAATATCCGACAAATACGCCGTTTTTGCAATACATAATTTCTCGAATATCACTCTTAATCGTTTTTAAAATGATGATAAATAAAAACTTTCTTAAAAAACATCGACAATAACATGAAATACAGAAATTTGTACGAGAATCCCCTTTTTTGCATTTCGATTACACACCTAAAATCGTAATTAAATAAACAGTTATAATTTTAAATAATTCAATAACCAATCATTCGTCGGCTTTTGAATTGAGCATCTTTATGATTGGCACTCGATTCAATACAATACAATACATTATTTATACTAAGTACTGGAACACTAATTTCAAGTGAATACATTTTTGACAGTTCAATGAATGCGCGCGCAATTCGTGGTCTCGCATTCCCGCTACATGCTGTTGAATGTTCGCATCTTCGCTTCTACTCTACTTACAGTATTGATAAGTATTCCAAATATTAACATAATTGTATAAAACTTCAATAAATTACTATAATGAAGTTTGCCTTAAGGGTCACGCTTCGGTCGCCACACGGCTGTGGCCCTGCGGAGAGTTGAGGGTCGCCCCTCGAGGTCGCGGCAGGTTGCAGCGTCCGCGGGCCGGATTCCCGAGATCTTCGACACGTGCCGGCTGTATCGGATAAATTCGCTTTAGATGATCCAATATTGACACACTAGAGAGCGACACACACGCTTGTGATTCATCGCAGCGAACATATGTGCGTACAAAATGTACATCTACCTACATACAGGTGATATAATGACCAGGGCCGGCGTACAGCTTCAATTAATTGTCTAATACTAATTACTAAACAATTTTCGCTCATTTTTAACCTGCTTTACATCCGTATTCTGAAAATAGCAATGTCTGGATCTTTAAGATCTTTATCCCAACACTTAATAGACGATAATAAAAATTAAAAATGTCCAGAGCGGATTTTGTAATTCTACGGCTCAAATACATACATACACATTAAAAGATGATATAAGAAAAATTGTTTCTTACAAACGTATTCATTCTTCATCCACAGCGTCCTGATGAAATATTCGGCGTTACCGCGTATTCAAATCTTCCCATCTTGACATTTGACAGTTATGTCTGGATCTTTAAGATCTTTATCCCAACACTTAATAGACGATAATACAAATTAAAAATAAACGAGACATAGCTTTACGTCGGTGTTTGTTTCTGTAAGTTTCTACATGAGATATATATAGAGGGAGGGAGAAAGATGTAAATTGTTATCTGTCAAATGTCAAGATGGGAAGATTTGAATACGCGGTAACGCCGAATATTTCATCAGGACGCTGTGGATGAAGAAATGAATATGTTTGTAAGAAACAATCTTTCTTTTAATACAGTGTATTTGAGCCGTAGAATTCCAAAATCCGCTCTGGACATATTTAATTTTTATTATGGTCTATTAAGTGTTGGGATAGAGATCTTAAAGATCCAGACATTGTTATTTTCAGAATCGGGCCGTTAATCAGTTATTCGATGCTTCCTCGATTCAAAGCGTAACATTAGGCACTGACGTTAATATTTTATACGAACCGAATATACGGTTCGTATAAAGTATCCGTTTTATTTAACACATAAATACTGAAAAGATATTCTTCAATTGTACTGCAAAATAAAGCTTTGATAATAATATTGAAAAGACGTGAATCGGGACTGTGCAATGCTGAAAGAAATTAATATGACGATCTTCAAACAGATGTTACATTGTGGTGTTATGGTATTTACGTTTTAATTCGTCACTCGATACATATCGTCAGAATTTATTAGAAAAATTAAATCAAATCAACGTAAGCACAAACATGATATAATAGGAAGGGTTAAATGAGACTGCCATTTAGGACCTGTCCCCAATCTAAAAAATCTATAATTTACAGTTCATTGTATACGCCAGATGAGATAAGAAACGAACAAAAATTTAAAATCAAGATTAGGAATTAGATTTGTAAATTTAAAATAGGTTATAAATTGGTAAATATTTTTTATTTATATAAGAGTACATGCAATATATGCATACTTGTATATTTATACATACTTATAAATATACATTATATTGTCAGATCAATCCTTTCATTTCCAGATTATTCACAACCTTATTGATTCTCCTGAGGTTTGTTATCCTTCCACGTCCCATTCAGAGCAACCTCTTTTCCCTTTCAACCTATCACACCAATAATAGGAAATTCTCTCCCATCCCACATATACTATGCTCAGGCTAAAGTAACCTTATTAATAAATTCAATGGATATTTTTATTACCAAATATGAAGAGTATCGTCGTGTGGTGAGGCATACTGGAAACTCGTCACCTTCCCTAACTATGCGCATTATATACATTGTACGTATTACTTATTATTACTGTTTACTTTTACTACTTATTATTACTGTCTTATCTGTGTCATCCTATAATTTTGGGAGACATACAGGGTGTTCCGTATCTCGACGTCAAGCTGAAATCGAATGATAAGCCAAGTCATAATAGTTATCAGAAAAATGTTTTAAAAAATCTACGTCATATGTTTTAAAAATAATAAGCATTTCAAAAAATCAAAAAAGCTACACCCTGTGACGGTCTTCTCACTCCTGTTGCTACAAATCTTTATTTTCTTCATTTTTTATTATTGTGTAATCCTGAATAATGCTTCTGTAAACTTTTGTCCAAAATTCAAAGCTTTCTGCTCCAGCTTGGAAGAAAATGTCACTTTTTGAGCAAACCAAGTATTCAAAGTCAGTACTTTGCCCAGTTTTAACTGACTGATTTTTTTAAAAATATTTTTCTGATCACCCGATTTCGGCTTGACGTCGAGATACGGGACACCCTGTATAACTACTCTTTTGTATTATTTTCTTACCGCGTATTTATGTCTTCCTATTGGATGGCCAAATAAAAAAATATATTATAAACTAAGAATAAAAAATTACGAAGTGGTAGTTGGTGTACTGGTTTCAAAGATATTGTAAAGAAGTAGTAAGCAGAAGGAATTGCACACTGTCCAAATCCCTTGTAATATGTCACAAAATTGTTATCTATTCGGGTAACAACAACGCCTAGAGTAACCTAGAAGCGACGGTAATAAAATGTTCCCAACGATAATAAAGTGCTCGTATATGCAATATAATATATTGAAAAAAGTAATTTAAAGAATGGCGTTAAGTGTAATTCGTGTTAATTAAGTAACTTTGGCCATTCAATACATTTCTAATTAATTTCCAGTGTTTACATTTGTCTCCCGCAGACACGACCAGCGACAATATCATTGATGTGATCTGGATATATGTGTGTAATAATTAATCTCAAAATAAAATAATATTATAGAAGGATATCAGTATTGAACTCAATTTGTGTACCACATGCGCAAATAATTTCACGCTTTATTCAAATTTACCGTAACATCGCAAACATTTTGCGGAAAGTGCGCAACAAAAAAATACATTTGACCGAAACAGCGTAACGTACATAGCATAACAATGGCGTGTTATACAACCGGCTATTGTTCGGGTGTGTATTGTTTCAAACGGAATGTTTTCCAGTACAAACATAAAGGTGTTTGGTTAAGGTCGCACTCAATGACATCAAATTTGATGACATACGCTTTTCATCTTTTTAAATGAAATTCATACTAAATTAAATGTTATTGTTAAGTTCTGCGAGTTAAGTGTTAGTTTAAATGTGACAGCTGTTTCGGATTCTAAGGCCATTATCAAACAGTGGATATACCACATATAATCGACTTATTATTATTATAAGGTTTAAGTTACCCCTTCCCCTATGGATGATTAGATGTTTTCGGAGAAGCCCTATATTAAGATTCTTTTTTCCTAGGCACTTATCATAAAGATTCCACGGTTTATAGAATTCTATGTTACGCTTCGTTATCAAAATTTCTCATTTTCTTTAAGTGATTAATTAAATTACTTTGAAAGTGCTTCTACTTAGTTGTTATTTTATTAACACTCATGAGATTATTACGTTAAACGCTACTTTAATTTATGGCCTTGATTTTGGGTTTCTTAAATATATTAAGAAGGGGAGAGAAAATCATTTTTTATTAACTACTAGCTGTGCCCGCGCGGCTTCGCACGCGTAGTTTTTAGTACACTGTTTGGATCGTCATAGAACTTTCGTGAACCTTCTAGAACATTCTCCTTCCAGAACTTTCAAGAAATTTGTTGAATGTATAGGAACCTTCTGGACACACCGACACATTCCGCCACACAGTTTAGAACCTTATAGAACTTTCGGGAAGTTTTTTAGAACCATCTCCTTCCAGAACTTTCTAGAGCAGGTATTTCCGGAACCTTCTAGACTCACCGACACAGTCGGCGCGCCTATTTTGAAACAATCTGAAGCATTTGCGACCTTCCCATAACAAAACAATGTGCTAGAAAGCACATTTTCGTCACCCACTCCCACCCACGCGCAGCCTCCCCCACCAAACTCGCATATTTTTGATAGGACATCAAGGGCTATCCACCACCATAATCACCGTGGGTGATTGTGGCTAGTTGTGGAGAAAACTTGGCGGATAGGGAAACACGGGTTCTTTATATATATATTATATATATATATATATAATATATATATAGATATATATATATTGATTTAATACAGTTTTATTTGGATCATTGGTGGGTTTATTGTTTTCAAGTTTTTCAAGTAAATTCATTCTAAAACCTTTGGTTTCTTTTTATCTTTTCCCGAAATTAGACGTAGACGTAAGGCTGGACATTCACTGCAAATCCATATTTCAGCGTTTTTTCTTTGGAAATTGAGTTTTTTTTATAGGTACATTAGTATTAATTATTTGTCAATTTGAGTGTTAAACTGCGTCATTTTTTTGACATATTTACATACACTCCATCCATTCTCAGTCAGTATTACAATCCTTGGTGGGTCATAGCTGCCTCCAAGAAAGTCTGAAGTAAATACAATATATTGTTTAAAATAAGAAATAAGTAAATACAAAATATTATTTAAAATCATGTCTTTATTTGAATAAAAAGCGTTTTAAAATCATCGAAAAATGTAAAAATTTACCACATATACATTTCCAACAACCGTACTTAGTAATGTGATTAATCTTCTGTAAATGATGCGTATATTATCCAAGGAAATGTTGTTTCGGGTTCGCATCCCGGTGGTGACGAAATATTTTTTCTGTATTATGAATTTTTCTTATTGATTCATCTAATGTGTTTATATATAATTCACAGGTCTTATTATTAGGATCATAAATATATGACGACTTATATGAACTCTACATATATGATGACTTTCAAACAGAAAATATATAACAATATTATGGTATTTATTTTTAAAATCTTCACTGGAAATATATTGTCAAAATTCAAGTGAAAATATTACATGATATTTTTTTTTATAAATCACGCTTATATTTAAATGTACTAAAAAGATGGACGCCTATGTTATTAATATAGATTACAGAATTCTATTGTTGATGGAGGGAAAGCGGCAACATTGCGATTATATTCATTAGAGAAAAATATATGTATTTATGCATATATTTATAGCAAACTTTTTAGTAATTCAACTCTTCTCCTCAAGAATTTTTTTTATCATTCTTCATGATGCGTAATTTCACATCACTAGTGGAGCACATGGAACCCCACACACACAGGTGAAATATAAATGAAACGTAGATAAAGCAGTATTTGAGATATTTGCAAATAAATTTATAATATTATTGAGAAGACGGCATAAATGTTTACACAACTGATTACACATTACATCATAACAAAGTGCCTACGTAGAGAAACCGGAACTTTAAAAATAACCATATTTAAATTAAACTTTTTAAAATTTCACATATAAAATTTATAAATGTAAATTGAATGTTTATAGGGCTCCCAAATTATATTTTTCAATAAGTAAAACTGCCAACGTACTTATTGTAAACAATGTAGCATACATACATAAATATTGAAGTCGTAGTCTATATTCAAGTTTGTATAATTGTTTGACGATACTCTATAATATTTGGAGTAATAATCATTTTGTAAATATTTTTCTCTGAGAATCTTAAATAAATCATAGATTCTTTTAGTTACTCTTGGTGTAATAAACACCATACAAACACATTTAATCACAATTATATTTTAAAAACTATATCTGCAAATAGAAAATAACCAAAAATAACAGCGCCCGGAGTATATGCAATTTTCATAACTGCATTTTCAAGCAACGCGATATCGTCACATGTGGACGGGGGGCCACACTGCGCGGATGATCCGCCGCGTCTTTTCCGTCGCGTCAATTCGGTAAAGCAATTTGATCGACCAATCATCCGCGTAGTGTGTTTGATAAGGGCATATTGTATGGAAAGAAACGTAGCGGCGTTCCGCAACGGAAAAGACGCGGCGGAAGATGTGCTCTTACTGTGGCTACGGTGTATCAGAATTAATATTTGTTAATAAACTCATAAAGTGATAAAATTCAAGGTAGATAAATTAAAAATATTGTAACTTCAATTAATATTTGTGTGTATGAAATAATGCATTCAAGGTCTCGTATAATATACCAACAAAAAAGCGTTCTTTGTAGGGACCCATTGGAAAAACTCAACAATACACGCATGCACCGCCTCGGGAATAAGATTTCGAAACTCATTGGCATTTTTCGTTGTAGGAGCATACCTGAATTAAAGAAATACTTAGTCTTGGGGTATGCTGGTAGAATCGAGTACAATCGAGTGAACTGATTTTTTTTCTCCTCTAATTGATAGGTACCGTTGTATTGAATAAGTATACTTTTTTTTTTTACTTTTTTGATTTTTATATTATTGTTTATTTTTTTACTTAAGGTCACAATGATTGATAATAATATAATAAAATATAAATAGGTAATAATTTTTGATTTTGATTTGATCACCTGGAAAACAAAAGCTTCAAATCGAGCAATTGACGGGAAGGCGACTGGTGTCAATCGACAGCGTTCGGTTTGAAATAAGGCTTTAGTGAAGTGTGAAATAGTACCCGCGGTACTCCCTGGCAACATCGAGCCTCGGGCGCGGGCGACCTTCAGGTTCGAAGCCGTACGACAGACGCCGACTGCGTAAAATAGTTGTCTAATCCAACTTTGCACTTGCGTCATGGAATATCAAACGTTTTTACTTCGTGAGCCGCGGAACTGAACGGGAAATATCTGAGCGTAACAGGCATTTTGAATGTTTGTTTTCGTTTGCTTTAGTTTCTGACCAAACTTTTGAATGGGATGAACACACACCATGTAAATAAATAGACACGATCTAGCGTGAATTTAAACAAGGATGTTCACAATCTGCGTCGGCATCACGTCTGGTGCCAATACATTCTGCTTGTTTAAATAAATTTTAAGTTCAGTATAAATGTATCTTAAATATACGCAATGATATATACTACCTAATACCAAAAGTAAATGTCTTAGTAAATAAGTCACGCTTTATTAAGACAGCACGTTTCTGTACGTAGAGAGACTCTGGAAAAAAAATTACATCGAGAAAGCGACATGAACACGGATTTATAAATAGGAGGGCATCGCGCCGCGCAGAGTGAGTTATTTATTGTAACGTTCGGCGATCTATAAAAACTCATTGCGTTGCTAGTGCGTGTGTGTACCAGTGACATTAAATCAAGAAAGTATCTACCAACGTGTGAGAAGTGTTCCATAGTAATCAGAGCGATACAAACCAGTGAATTAGAATTTTTAGATAAATTCTGGAAAAAAAATTTTAGATAAATAAAAGTTCCGATGTAATTAGATTTTTACCTACGTGTTTTACGTGAATTAAAGTTGTACGAAGTAGTGTAGTAAAGTAGTGCAAAGTTCTATAACGTTATATATCCGATTAAATTTGTGTCCAGTGACATTGTGAATTAAATAAATATTTTTAAAAATCTATAATTTTTTTGTGTTTCAATTGCCTCTCGCAGCCAAAATCTCGTGACAATATTATTACTAACTGTGGAACCCGAGGCGGCTATTTAAACGTTATATTTAATGTGTGCAAAAAATACTGAAAATTTAATTTATTTATAGTCTTCTTCTTCTTCTTCCTCAGCCATCTCTCCACTGCTAGACCTCTTCTAAAGTTCTCCAATTTTCCCTTCTTTGGGATTTTCTAATCCACCCATTACCAGCGACAGGTATAATGTCATCGGCCCACCTTTTCTGACGCCGGCCTCCTCCTATTTTCATGTCTTATGGTTTCCACGGCAGAACTCTGGGTGCCCATCTGTCTACTCTCTGTCTGTCAACATGATCTGCCCTTTGCCATTTTAATTTGGCGATACGATCTACCACATTGACAACTTTTGTCCGGCGTCTGATTCCCTCATTTCCGATTCAGATCTCTCAGACTTGTGCCTAGCATTTGTCTCTCCATAGATCACTGTGTACATCTTAGTTTGTGTATGGTCCTCACAGTTAGCATGATAGTTTCCAAACTGTTTTCTTTTTCAAGCTTTTCTTTTAAATTCATGGGAATATCTTTATTTTTAAGGACACGATTACGTCTCCCAAAGGCCGCCCAACCTAGTCTGATTCTTCTAGGTATTTCTGTTATCTAGTTTTCTTTCCCTAATTTTATCTTATTTAGAGTATTATTACGAAAACAAATCGACCTCCTCTTGTTGGCACACCCGATACAAATATGTGTGAGTCAGACCTATCGTTAGTGGTGTTACCGCATGCGGAAAAAATCATTGATCGCCCCAGACTACACACCTATCGTGTGGGTACTGGGTACAGACCACCGGGCCAACTCGCGAAATCCAATATTATTTTGTACATGAACACTCGATGATTAGATCGGTGTTATTTTTAAACACGCACGTGGATAGTTAAAACGCCAATACTATTCTCAATCCGGACATAAACACATCAACAACTCGCCTCCGAGCCAATTTTGGATAAGTGATACAATGTACCAATGATGGATTAATTAAAATGTAATTAATTAATATGTGAGCGGGGAGAGCGATGACTGCGATTGTCGCTGCCTACCTTCCTTCTTCGGAATTCACTTTTAGACATCACCCATATTTCTATATTAAATTTTTTTATAAATTCGATTATAAAGGATTTATATAAATTTTGTAAAAAATATATATATATAAATCCTTTGTATGAGACAGGAAAGTGGAATAGATAGAAGAATCGGTCGGCGTTCTACGTTCTCTATATAGTGCGTTGATAAAAAAACCGAGCTTAGTATTAAGACAAAACAGAATTCTAAACTGTTTTCAAATCTGTGTACAGGTCCACCCTAATATATAGCCATCAAATTTATATCCTAATTGAGAGAGTGAGACAAGGATCCAGGCTGCCGAGATGAGTTTTCTGGGGGGGAGGGGGGGGGGGTAGCGGGAGTCACACTGATAGACAGAGTGAGACCTGCCGACACCTGTCCGCACTCCTACGCATAGAAAAATAAAATGACTATCTAGAAGAATCCTCTTGGCATCCCCGGAAGGAAGACGGCCGGTGGGTCGTCCCAGATTAAGCTGGGAGAAGCAACAAAAAAATGTGTATGAAAAAAAATGGTCTAGTCTGGTCATCTTGTCAAGTCTTTGTTTGCCGATCCTAATAGGACAAGGGGATGAAGATGATGATGATCCTTTATATCAACACAGTTTTCTTCATCTCTATCTATACGACTGGATAATCTCATCTCCACTGCATTCAGTCCACTTCACTTCCATACATTTTTTACGTATACAAGTTGAATTGCCATGGAGACGTTACGCAACCTTGTGTAACATGGTGTCAATGATCCGTTGATTCTTACACGCGCAGTACTTCCACCGCACAGGGAAGCAATTGCTTGTAAAATTTTACTGTTCACCTTGTAACGAGAGAGTACCTTACATAACCTTACTCTTATAACGCTATCATAGGGTATAATAGTTATATAATATCCTTGTTCCAGGCGGCTGAGCGTGTCGGCCCCCAGCCTGCTGTGCTGGGCCGCCCTGCGCGGGGGCCTGGCCCGGCTGCTGCCCGCACTCCTCGCCCTGTGGACCAGACTACCAGCCCTGCTGCAGTTCGTGTCAGGTGAGCCTCTTCTCCGCGTAAGCACTTAGCTCGCACTTAAAAACACATTATAATTGGAATACGGAATAGCAGTTTGAAGACCACAGAAACGGAATAGGTACATCAACAGATTCAAGATAAGTTTTTGCGCAATTTAAAAAAAAATATAAGTGCGAACATGGAATACGTGTCGCATCAATATTCTTATTATTTTCAAAATAAGCTTTAAGTATGTGCTATATATTGTAATATTAACATAATATAGTTAGTTAGTTAGTTTTTCTCATCTTTAAATATTTCTATATATATTTTTTACATGTATGTATTATACATATTAAAAAAAACAGTTATCTCTCACACTTGTGACATTCTCCGGTTCCTTACACAAGTTTATACTTATGGGACTGTAAAAATTTGAAAAAAATGCATCAAAATTAAATAATGTGTATCATATATGTAAAATATTATGTAAACTTAAACATTAATAAATAAAAATAAAATTAAAATTAAAACAGGAGTAACTTGCTGGTATCCTGGATGAAGCTCAAACCACCGACCACCAAATTACTAGGTGAGCATCATGACCACACTACACCAATAAGCTACTCAGAATTATAATGGTTTTTTCAATATAAACGATGTAATTTTAAAATAAACTTCCTTTCAAATAAAATTCATTCTGTTTTGGTCGTAATAAGTGGATAACTGACAATGGATCGATATTATTACTCAGCACTCACTGAAACTGCATTTCCAGCGTCAATTTGAAAAAAATATGTTCCGATGGTACCATCATGCCAAAAATCAAACCGCACAGTTAACTTTTGCGGATGCAAAGGCTTCTCTTGAATCTCCTATGGATTACTTTTACACCAAAATGACAGTTTTGCTTATTGAAAAAGCCGTATGACCAAAATATGGAGCGCAGAAAATTTTTTTGTGCTCCTAGTTTAAGACGCGTACAACTTAAGAAGTCTTTTTCGAGATTTGTTTTACACTCGTATAACATCGAACACTTCGTCAATTTTGACGTGAATTATTATATAGAATAAATTATCCATCAACCTGATGTTCAATCTCTACATATACGTATGTATTAGTGGGGTACTATTACTATGGTTTACATCGATTATATAAATTACGATTTTTTAAATTACAATTCTTCTGTGGATTTTAAGTATAGCTGAGAAAAGAATTGACACAAAAGGTATTGAAGGGCGCGAACCTTTCCAATGCATTAGCTGTATTAGTACCTTACGTCACTGATTCCTATTACGCAAGGAATCATCGTGTGGTGTGGTTCTGCTAAAACTTCACATCCAACACTCTTCCTATAGTAGAAAAATTCCGTTTTTCATGTTTTGTATCTCTTTCCAATGCATTAGCTGCATTAGTATCTTACGTCACTGATTCCTATTACGCAAGGAATCATCGTGTGGTGTGGTTCTGCTAAAACTTCACATCCAACACTCTTCCTATAGTAGAAAAATTCCGTTTTTCATGTTTTGTATCTCTTTCCAATGCATTAGCTGCATTAGTATCTTACGTCACTGATTCCTATTACGCAAGGAATCATCGTGTGGTGTGGTTCTGCTAAAACTTCACATCCAACACTCTTCCTATAGTAGAAAAATTCCGTTTTTCATGTTTTGTATCTCTTTCCAATGCATTAGCTGCATTAGTATCTTACGTCACTGATTCCTATTACGCAAGGAATCATCGTGTGGTGTGGTTCTGCTAAAACTTCACATCCAACACTCTTCCTATAGTAGAAAAATTCCGTTTTTCATGTTTTGTATCTCTTTCCAATGCATTAGCTGCATTAGTATCTTACGTCACTGATTCCTATTACGCAAGGAATCATCGTGTGGGGTGGTTCTGCTAAAACTTCACATCCAACACTCTTCCTATAGTAGAAAAATTCCGTTTTTCATGTTTTGTATCTCTTTCCAAAGCATTAGCTGCATTAGTATCTTACGTCACTGATTCCTATTACGCATGGAATCATCGTGCGGGGTGGTTCTGCTAAAACTTCACATCCAACACTCTTCCTATAGTAGAAAAATTCCGTTTTTCATGTTTTGTATCTCTTTCCAATGCATTAGCTGCATTAGTATCTTACGTCACTGATTCCTATTACGCAAGGAATCATCGTGTGGTGTGGTTCTGCTAAAACTTCACATCCAACACTCTTCCTATAGTAGAAAAATTCCGTTTTTCATGTTTTGTATCTCTTTCCAAAGCATTAGCTGCATTAGTATCTTACGTCACTGATTCCTATTACGCATGGAATCATCGTGCGGGGTGGTTCTGCTAAAACTTCACATCCAATACTCTTCCTATAGTAGAAAAATTCTTTTTTTATATTTTGTATCTCAAACTTTACGCGTGGCAACCGTTGGTGAATTCCGCAGGAGTTGACCAAATCCTACGCACTTACAACAGATTAGCCAAACCAGAAATGTATACACCTGTGTCCAGAGACTTGTTTCGCCATTTTGAATACAGATTACTTTAACCTTTCGTGATACCGATGAAAACATAAGAACCGATTGTTTACTTAAAGTTAAAACTAAAAATCACTAAACAAGCCTGTTATATCGCGGTGAACGACCCAAACATATTACTGTGCCATTAAATTCACGCATTCGGATATGTGTGTTTGAATATGTAAATATAATATAAAATAACTTCTTCAATGGTAAAATGTCCTTGTGGTAACATTATTAAATAATTAATAAGAAAACACTGTATAAACCACTAATTTATTAAATTATCAACATGTTTCGAGGTCAATAGTCCCTTCCTTACGATACAATGTATACTAACAAATTAAAAATCGAAGTATAGACAGTAAAAATGGTTAATTATAATATTCAATTTACTTTTAACACTTTTTCTTAATTATATTAATAAAACGACCGGTGGGTCAACCCAGACTAAGCTGGGAGAAGCAACAAAAAATATAGTAATATGAAAATTGGTTGACTCATGCGGAAGCAGCCGCAGACAGGGGAATATGGAAACACATTGTCAAGCCTTTGGGCCCCCAATCCTATAAGTACAAAGGGATGAGGATGATGATGATGATATTAATAATTATGAACCATAACATCATTTTGCTCTTTTTGAAGAGGTTATTAATTTATTATTTGCTATTAAAATTGTTTCTAATCTATCCAACTGTAATATTTTGTTATTTGTATATTATAATAAATTTGCAAATCTTTATTAATATCAAAAAAAATAGTTTGATTTCAAAAGTTGATTAGAAAATTCAGACAGGTCATTGCTATTTAAACATCTTAAGTGCTCAAAAATGTTCTCTGTTTCCGGGGTATGTTTGTGGAACTTCATTTATGGAAATAAAACGCTTGTTTTTTATTCTATTCGTTTAATTTATTTGAGACGCATTCACTTTACAAGAACATTGTGAATCGATCGATTCGTCTTACGGAGGATTGATAATACCTTTGTAAGGCGAATCGTATTTTATTTCTATAGAAGAAGTGCGGGTTACGGGAATTATCTTTCCCCCCACCCCCTTCACATTCTTAATATTATCATCTCTGAAGTTCCAGGTTTTTTAACCTCCCCCATTTCTTCTTCGATTAAAGTGATAAACTACCATTCGCTAAAGTGATAGACCAAATAAAACTACTTTTTTGACACGACTATATCACTACTGTTTCAGAAACATCCGTTTCTTTCTTCCCAACAACCAAACTAACCTAACCTGAAGAACTGAAACTTGTAGTGATCATATACGTGCTTCAAAAAAAGTTGTGGAAAAAACAAAATAATGTTTTCAATACAAGTAAATCAATGCAAAACTAAAGTTAAATCTTATTTGGGCAAGAAAAAGTACGCAATTTATGATATTTCAAAAATATGGGCCTTTCTACACTTGATCAAAGCCAATGACAACCTGGTGACCTTCAACTCTGCCCTTAAAACCTTCGCAATAGAGAATCCATTGAAATGCTTGACATATCACACTACTTCTAGCTGAAGCTAGGGTTCATGTTGTCAATATATTGTAGATAGATAGATATCTGTAATATCTGTAGCTCTGACAAAATATTTTAACAATTGACGTGATTAATAGGTAAAATGATAAAAGTAATCTCTAGGCTCTTAAAATTACACAAAAATTGTTATAAAAATAATTTTATTAAAATAGTCCAGCACCTGTGTATTCCACAGATTTACTGTTTAAAGAATTCAGTGTCAAAATATTGGCCTTAATTTAATATTTGAACTCTTTGATAAAGAAATGAGTGGACATATGAGAAAAAAACTGATTTCTAACTTTTAAAATAATATTAGTACTTATTTTATATAATATTCATCAAAAACTTATATTTTACACAAAACTCCAGATTGCAATGACTGGCTTAAAATTTCCGTTTCCCGTCTTGGGTTTTTAATGAAAAGTGTATTAATAAATCCCCGATACTCCATATTCCCCTCACTCAACATGAGTCATATAAATTTGACCCTGTAGATTCATGACCAGTTTCCAAAAGCCTCACTGAAAATGCAAAAGTGAAATTTAATTAAGCAATTACACTGGTATAAATAAATACGTCCCGCCTATTTTTTAGTGTTGGGGTAATAATTACCGAATCATGCGGAAATCTTCGTCTCGTTTATTTTTAAATGCTGGGATTGCAACAACCATACATACATACTTGTAAAAATCATGCAATACTGACAATATGACCTACTCTATAATCTTTATAAAAAAAATGTTACTTATAAAAAATATTGAAAAATAACTTGTCAAACAATATTGAGAGCAACCATGCCGTAAAACTGCTGTGCAGTTTGGCATATGCATGTATGTAATATGTATCAAAAATAAATAAATAAATTCTGAAAAAAAATAATTATATTTTCAGAGTAGGTCAGTTTGTCCATCCACTTTAGCTCGGCCGTTCAGGTAATAAATTTAGTGATATGAAACTTTTAACATTTATGTAAAGTGGATGACTGTACATTATCAAATCATTTTCGACATGACTTGGTCATTATTTCGATTAAAATTAATAACCACGTCACTCACAAGCTAGAGCCGCTGAAACAGTTGAAGAACATGGCGGACGAAAATTTGTTTTTAACTTTAAAACAACGTGTTAAATATTTGGATACTGCGTAGGTGACTTAAAATAATTGATTCCGTATATATGCAAAGAAAGCGTATAAAAGCGAGTAGCTTGTTGGTGTAGTGGACATGGCGTTCATCTAGTAAAATGATGGTCGGAGGTTCGGGCCCCATTCCAGGACACCAGCAAGTTAGTTCAATTTTCACAGCACAGGCTTAGTTTGAGAATAGTAAGAATATTGATGTGTATTCCGTTTTCGCGTCTCTATTAAAAAAAAAATTGTTTGTCCCATATTTTGTTGGAGCTAAAAGGATTTTTTTGCGGATGAGCCGAATTGTTGCTGAATTAAAAGAGTGTTTATTTTTCCCGGCTCCAGTTCCTGCTCTGGAGAACGAGCCAAGTTCAGAGAAGAAGACTAGCGGGGGCCAAGCGACGGTAGACGATGAAGATGGCAAGGTGGTGTGCGAATTGCTGTACTCACCGCCACCAGGCCTGTGGGAGGTGGACGTCATATTCATCCATGGACTACACGGTAAGGCTTCTTACTTTTTACTGCAGTGCAGCCACCCTGGCTACTCCAAATCTATGACAAAAATCTATGTACAAAACACACATAATCCAACATTTGAGGATTGTTACAAGTTAGGTTATAAAACCGATGTGATGCGTGTGCCTCGTCTCAATAAGGAAGCTGGATTGGTTTGCTCTTTGCGCGACTTCCTGTCGAACCTTTTTCTTAGATTTTTGGCATTTGGAGTTGCCAAGGCCGGCGTCTGGAACACTTTTTATTTGAAAATATTAAAATTAATAGATTAATGCATAAACATCCGCCGCTTTGTAAAAATAATACTGTAACTTATCAATATATAGGCGTATTCGTGTTAAATAATTCGGAAGAATATCATTTTTTTTATTAATATTTAAGTTTACATATACTATACACATTATTTAATTTTTATGGATTTTTTTTTAAATTTTTTACAATCCCATGAAAGTATAAACATGTGTATGGAACTGGAGAATGTTACAAGTGTGATAGATATGTATTTTTTTTAAATATTATATAATACATACATGCAAAGAAATATATATAGAAATATTTAGAGTTAAAATTGTTAATATAATATTACAATATTTAAAAATATTAATATCACAAATCTCATCACTCAATTGTTCAATGATTTTACGCACTTTTTGAACTTTGCATAATGTTCTATAGTTCTAATATTCGCTGATAGATTATAGAAATATTTAATTCCTAGGTTTTTTATTTTTTTAATATTTTTATTAAATATTTTAATATTTTAAATAATTTAATTATCATATACATTAAAAAGAATATTACTTAATACTCTAATTTAAAAACATAGAGTTATCATTACAAACTGCGAATTCTACGTATACTATGTCATGGGAAGGACCATAGACGTATCTAACATAGTCCATTCGAATATGTGAACAAAACTATATACATACAACTTTCTAAAATTTGATAATGTACGGATGTTCTTACGGTAAAATTGGTGAACGTTGCATTGTGTAACATACATTAAGCTCCTACAGGTCAGCTCATACAGGCCATAAGCCCTGGGCCATCCTATAAAAGACTTCCGTACATGTTTCCCATACGAATAGTTTTTTTTCTGCGCGACTTCTATATTTTTTCTCATCAAAACACGTGATGTACAATTATCATCCAGAGGCATATTCGCCATCAACATCATAACAACCGCCATCAATTGTTAGCATGTAAGACGCTCGATTCTTGTACCGCAACTTTCGTCCGCTTCGAAGGACCTGGTCTCCTGGTCATGGAAGGCACGTTAGTTATCTTTTAAATTTATTTTCATGTTACGTAGGTACTTTATTATTATTAATTTTCCATATATAACTTTTTAATATTTTGATTATCTATACATCGATTGTTAAATTTAATTTTGTTAGTGTACATTTGTTATCCTGACGAAGGGGCCATGGGCTCTGAAACATGTCGAATTTTTTTCAACAAAAAAGTGGTGTAAACAAAGTTTATTTCTATTAAATATAATTATAATGTCACCACAAAATAATTTTGCTGTGTTTGATGAAGAACTTAAATTGAAGTATAAATGTGTTTTAGACGTACTCGAATGGGATATTCTTCTGCTGTGTCCCATTTCCCTCTCCTAAAGAACTAGTTTAGTTCAACTTTATGTATATTTTATACTCTGTGGATGTCCTCTAAGAATAATAGGAAATATAGCATATTAACTACCTACCACTGCACTTTCTGTTGTATAATACGCCGTGCGTAGTTGTAATTTTTGACTCGCAAAATTGACCTTTCCAATCGGCGAATGCCAAATGAAATGGAATACCAGATATCTGAATATTCATAAAAGCGAATTTATAATTATGAGTCAATTAATTGAATAATTAACGTGTTTTGACAATATGTAAATAAAGCTTCAAAAGAGCATGACGTCAGAGACGTTTTGTTTGTAAATTGATTAAAGAAAAAGTCAATTTACAATGTGCGCAAATCATACTAATGATGTCACGCCCAAAACACCTAACAACAATTTTAAATTATCCCATTTACTTTATTTGTTATTGTATTTCCTTGTATATTATTATTTTTCTTTATTTATAATGATAATACGTATTTTTTTTAAATAAAGACTTATCTTAAGGCGGGGGACAGTGATTGGCTTTGATATAGCGGCCGTGCCGCTTCGTGACGGTTTATACGACCGGTACCGCACAGCACGGTTGAAAAAATGTCAACCTGGAGACGATTGAGTAGGACTGATATGGAAGCTATTGCTTTTAGAACGGTCCGGGGTAAGCGGTACGTACCATTCACTGTCCACACACCCACCCTTATCAAAGACTAGTATTGAAATTTCAATTCATTTTATTTGAAATTATATTATATTTTAATATGCAGATCCTGATAGATAAATAGAGTTACAGTGTGCCATAAAGTAGCAGGGGCATGCGGTGAGAATATTGAAGAATTACTTTTACGTGAACATATATTTAAAAAAAAGGTATATGTCGTAATTGATATAGCAAGGCTGGCTCCCACACAAGAGGATCTACAAGAGTGGATAAACTCCTTCAATGAAGAGTGCACTCAAGTAGGGGTGAATATTAGTACTGCCAAAACAGAGGTTATGGTCGAAGGAAGAGACCAAGTGCAGTGCTCGATCAGCATACAGGGAACCCAGCTAAAGCAAGTCAAAAAATTCAAATACCCTGGGATGGAATTTTCTAGCGAAGGTGGCAGGAAAGTGAAATAGAAGAATCGAAGCTGCAGCCGGCGTTCTACATTCTCTGTATAGTGATGTGATAAGAAAATTCGAGCTTAGTGTCAAGACAAAACTGACTGTTGTCAAATCTGTGTACAGGCCCACCCTAATATATTGCCATCAAATTTGGGTCCTGACGGAGAGAGTGAGATGAGTTTTTTTAAGGGAGGTAGCGGGAGTCACATTGATGGACAGATTGAGAAGTGCCCAGATGGAGCCCCTACTCCTACAAAGAGAAAAATCACAAATGAGGTGGCTTGGACATGTGCTAAGAATGCCAGAGGAACGAATACCAAGAAGAATCCTCCTTTTCATACACATCTTCTCCCAGGTTAAGCTGGGAGAAGATGTGTATGAACAGAAAAATGTGTATGAAAACAGAATGGGTCTAGACTGGTTGACTCGTGCAGAAGCAGCGCAAGACAGAACACGGAAACACCTTGTCGAGTCTTTGGGCCCCCGACCCTACTAGGACAAGGGGATAAAAATGATGATGATGATGATCTCGTAATATTCCTACCTTATATCCTGGTTATTAATATATCATTAAATTCTGTCAGATAAATATTCAATCTTGATTCCTTTTCCATAATACCTATATATTTACGTAAAAGTCATGCTTCAATGTAGTCACCGCACGCGCCTGCAAAATGGGTACAGTACATAATACAATACAATGTAAAAAAAAATTGGTGCGCCTACTTGCGAACGTGAGTTAGAAGTTTTACTTCTTTGGCATACAGAAAAGACCACGTGCTGTGATTTATACCTTGCGTTGGAACATGCACATGGGCATCCTGCGCAGCTACGTTGCAACTCAGGGTTTTCAACACAAACTAGAATGGCCATTAAAAAAAAATTGAAAATACAGTACCCACGTACCGAATTGCATTTTGCTTGTATAAAAAAGAGAAAATAAAATAATCCCCATAATAAAACATTATAAATTTTATCACTTTTTTATTACGAAAACTACGTCAGAAAACGGAAAATAAACAAAAAAACAGGAGCTTACAATTTTAATAACTCGATGTCCTAACTTATAAGAATTGCTATTGGTGAAATCATCACCCGGAAAATCGCCATCTTAGCTTTTGATTGGCGGGTCGTGAATTTGTGGTGTTAAAAATCTCGTTGCACGACGCGCGCCCATTTCATTGCATCCAAAAATTTCACTCAAAACGCGTCTAAAGAAGTATAACTTCAAAAATTTATGACAATTTGAAAAACCACAATATAAAAACAAAACACAAAACCTCAATATCAATTATTTATTTATGATTATTCTTGTATGTCTAACAACCGCTACAGAATCTTTTTTCCCTAGAGGTTATCCTAGAAATATAGTGGAAAGTAATAAAACATTTTCTTTAAGTAAAAACATTATGTTTTCGCTTTTATCCTGAGCCCAAGTCAAGAAAGATATATCCCGCTAAATATACATAATATTATGTAGGGTATAAAAGCAAAGGCAGAAATATCAAAAAAAAAATAATGCAGTCATAGACGATTACTAATTTATAAAGCACTGAATTCGACATTTTATAGGAAACATGATTTTGGAAGGGATAGATACATAAAATCTAGAATTCAGTACATTTTAAATTAGTAATCCTCGGTGACTGCATTCAAAACATTTTTTTATTTTTTTTATATGTATTGATAATGAATCATATCTCATTAATGAAATCAATTACATGTAGTTTAGAAATGTTCAAGATATGTTAGGTACATCAAACAATGGTATAACAAGGTATATCAAACGATTTATAGTATTTATATATTTATTGGGTGTTTGAACTGATTGACATTCACACTCGATGGAGATTGTCTAGTTCTTGCATGTATTCATTACTAATCGGTTGATCGTCGTATTATCAATAATTTATTTACATAAGATTTAATTTCGCACTATTATTTATTAAATAAGTCAGATAGTTGTGTTACATTACGCATTGTATTACAATATGTTGTGCAATTGTAAAATGCCTCCAGGAACTAAATATCAAACATAATAATTTCGTTGTTTGTCCGTCCGTCCGTCTGTCTGTCCCCGTAACTTCGTGCAACATCCGTAATTTCGTTCGAATTCACGGCCATCAAATTAAACGATCGGATATGGGGCTTGAACCCCGGGCCACCGAACTCGAACCGGCTGCTCCACGCATTTTACCACGGCCGCCTCTCCATGGGCCGCCAAAAATATAGATGTATACTAGGGCTTATCAAAGACGCGAACCAATATTTCGTTATTTTTGACAGGTAATTAATTAGCTGTACGTTATTAACTAATTGTCTTTCAATTGCATGTTTTTCTGAGTTTTCGTTTCAAATGTGGTGTGACAATGTATTGTTTCGCGATAGATTTTGAGGTTCTTATTTCCACTTCCTCTTTTGCAGCTCCAGGAAAAATTACATACTATGATTTAATTAGAATTCATAGCAAGTGCAGATTATCTTATTGTATTTTCAATAAAGAATCTTGAAGTTAATTTCAATCGTAACAATTTTATTTTGAGAATTTTAACAACGAAATTTTGAATATATTTAAAAAATATATATTGCTAATATTTTATTCCTGGTCGTGAAGAGAAGAGAGGTCAGCATTTGCTCAAAAAGCGGTGATAATTCATTATATGGAAGGAATATATTCAAGACTGTGAAAATTAAATGAATTTATCTTATCAATGTTTAACGTTGGCTCATAATACAAATTACTCAAGCATACACACGTTGTCAATATTGCCGCGAGATAACACACGTTTATACACCCGATAATTCAAGCGCCGGAGGCAAAAATGATCGTATTCTAACTTGGGAATACATTCCGTGATCCCGGATCCAGTTTACAGTATTTATGAATCCCGGGGTTAAGACATACGAGAGGTATAAAAGCAAAGGCAGCAATATCCCACTGAGGTGTTTCTGAGATAAATATAAAACAACTGTCGCTATTCCAGAAAATATCTCTGGAATATACGAAACCTACATCTCATTGAAAAAGCATTTTAAAAACAATTGCCAAGTTTTTCTTTTATATACGTGTATAAATAAAAAAAAAGTTATTTCATTTTTATCTACTTAGAATCTAAATTACATTTTTTAACATAAAAACATTTTTTTACATTTAGTTGAATTGCCACTAGCCCTTTACTTATTATTATTTATCTTTTAAATATGGATATTGCTGCATTTACTATTTGCATAATTGGATATTGCTGTCTTTGCCATTTACATAATTGGATATTGCTGTCTTTGCTATTTACATAATCGGATATTGTTGTCTTTGCTATGATGTTTCAGTCTAAAATATCAATTCCTCATTTTAGTATAAAGCAGCCATTTCGTCACGTGACACATTCTTGATAGTTGATGGTTGAAATGGATATTGCTGCCTTCGCTTTTAATAGTGATTTGGAAACATCATTTTGAATGGGACAGGGCTATATTTCCTATATAACCTCGAATTCAGTACATTCTCAATTAGTTACTTTTATTTTTTTGATATTGCCTTTGCTCTTATACCCCTCATATTATTTTAAAACTTTTGGGATTAATATTTTAGAATAATTTCGGGATAAAAAAATATTAAAATAGATTGATGCTAATTTATGAAACACGAAATGCTTCGTTATAGTTTTGGGATTATTATTTGTTAATGATAATAACTAATTTATTAATAATAATAATTGTTATTTCATGACATTAGAACCACAAAGTAGCATCTGATATTTTGATAGAAATTCACTATTTTATATTTAATTATTGAAAAGAATTTTTACAGAAGAAGTAAAAATCAAAGAAGACAAAGTCGAAAGAAAAAGTAGAAGTAAAAGTCAACTTTCCTCTTAGATTACGAGAAAACCAATTATGTTTTAGCAGCACATGTATTTTTAGGCCAAAAATTGTTAATTTAAATACGAATAAAATAAACGAGTTATATTATTAGGTCTTAAAATGAGATGTGTCCGATTTTCCAAATGAAGAAGACACAAAAAAAATACAATTACGACAAATTAGTCAACAATATATTCTCCTTTATTATTTACAACTTCTTTGACAACTTTCTACAAGTTTTTAATGACTGCGATAAAAACCATCCGGTCTTGACTCAAAAATTTCGTCGTTCGAACAAAAGGTGTCAATAGTGCTCACTTTTGTCTACTTGATATTCCATTATGAAGGTCTATAATTAAATAAAATAATGAATGTTACGAAAAAACAAACACAATATTCTATATTTTTTTTCGAATGAAGTTAGTTAGCTTAACTTTAACCAATTTGTTTTAATTTTAGTGCGCTTTTACAATTTGAAAAAAAAACATACACTCCTTATGTTATGTTTACACCTAATATATAACGTGAAGGAAATCGGAAAGTAATTAACTTTACTTTTTCTTTTAAATAGAGATGCGAACACGGAATGCATGTCTATAAGCTAGACCGCGATCAAAAGAACGTGCGCACTTTCGTTGCCGTGCGCAGAAAAGGCGTGGTTTATCAGTTCAAATTCAATGTTAAAAACCCCAGTTTACACGGTGTTACGAACGTGAAAATTATTATTATTGTAGTGAAAAATTTTTTTTCCAAGAAACTTCCAAAACTTTATAATGATACTAATAATTTTATTATTTCCTAGAAACTTCCAAATATATTTTTTCATAATGTTCTATATGTTTGAATTTTTGCCTATATTTGGTTTTCAAATATTTTGTGTTCAGTTCTTCCGAATAAACCGACATTTTACCATCTTACGAGTTTTGATTTTTAATTATGTAAACCGAAAAGATTAACGCAAACTAGTGCGAGAAAATATACAGCAGTGTTTTCACTGCATATTTTGTATATATATATATATATATATATATACTGTTATATATATACTATATATATATATATATATATACTGTTTTGAATTTTTTCAAGCGGTGATTCCTATACGCTATCCGAGTAATGTGTAGATTTTTTGTTTACGGGTTTCATTGAATGTTTGTTTTGTTGCACTGGCTTAGTTTGAAATAAAAATATGTGTGTTGTTACAATGCAAAAGATGAACTCAAAAGAAGTTTTTCTAGTAAGTAAGTAACCTTTTTTTTAAACTAAAAAATATATATTTATTTGGAATATCATATTGAGGCTGCTTACTACGGGCTTGCCAGGCCACTTTCCCCCCATTTTCTTCATACCGGACAACACTAGAGAATGGTCTTTTGAATGTGGTAGACATATAAATTAAGCAAAATTCTTTTTCTATGAAAATAGAACTAATTTACTGGTTTCTTTTAACAAGGCTCAAACCACCGATCACTTGATCACTAGGCGAGTGTAACTAGACCAACATTTTTTACGAAATTTTCGTAAAAATATCCTGTGCCGAACAAATCGAAAATGAATACTTAAAACAATCAATATTTCGGTTTGATGTAACTATTTCATGAAACATTATTGCTCTAAACGCGAGGACATCGACTGTAAAAAAATAAATAGTACATTTTTGAATCATTGCATTACATTCCTGGCAGCCTTATTTATTGGGAGTATTTATTTTATAAAATTATTTTATTTTAATGTTTTATCTACTTTGTTTCTATTTAGATAAGGTAAATGTTTAACATATAAAAGTATGTCCGATTGCTAAAGAGTTGAACCAACCGGAATGAGGTAATGTTTGAATGGTATGTTCCTGTTGCCAGAGATTCAAAACCTTTAAAAACTAGATTTTGGTTTATTGACAAAAATAATATTACATGGAATAGTTTTTTACAAGTTGTTTTAAAGAGCCAAAATGATTTTTTTTAAAGTAAAGACTGGTTTGGAACGCCTAAATATTAAATATAAAGTTGAGGATAGCAAATGTACTGTGATTACGACGATTTTAATATGAAGAATTGATAAAAGAGAAATGAGCAATTAAAGGGTTTTTATGATATTGAGTTTGAGTTAGATTAGTTAATTTTGTCCCATCGTATTCTAAATATATATAAAATACTAACTAACGAGGCTGATTTTGCATTTAGTATGCATCGTATACAGGTGAGTCAAAAATTTACATGACTGCGATCACGTGTGCAAAATTTGATCCCGATCGCAGCATTTGCCTTCCGGTTATTACAGTGTAAACATGTCCGCTCCGCCGGCACTTTGCACCAGAGGAGGAACGAACAACATGTGATCAGTCTGGTCGGAGGGCGCGAGGGGGGCTGAAATTCATCCTAGACTAGAAGAATGCGGGGACAGTGCTTCATCTTGTAAGAGTAGTATTTTGTGAAACGAGAAGTTCTAAAGCGGCCAGACGAGTATGATGCACGAAGAGGAAGCAGAACGGCCATCAATCTCATTTACGTACGAAAAGTTTCAGCAAAAGTGGCTTCGCGACTAACTGAAAGCCTTCTTCTTGGAAGGAATACGCAAGCTTGTGGACCACTGGGCCAAATGCACTGGCAAAGAGGTGACTATGCTGACAAATGATGTGCATGTCGAACCCCTTACTTTGCGTACATAAATTGTAGGAAAAACGAAAAGTGTAGATAATTTTTGACTTGCCCTCTTATAATATATTTGACCAATAATATGTAAAAAAGCGGGTGCGCACGTCATTACGTGGATTATTTCAGGGGCATTGACCCCATTCACCGCTTGTTTTTCCTTCGTTATATTGAAATCACCGTAATACGACTTTCCTTGGTTTGCGCAAAGGTTTGTAAAATAATCCAGCTATAATATCGTATTGATAATGTTTAAAAGTGATATTATATTGTTATAACCAAATTGAAGATTGAAGAATTTTTTAATATTTTTATTTTTTATTTGTTATATTTATTTAAACAGTAGATATAAAATAATGTTTTCATAATAAATTAATTTTATGTTATAACATTTTAAAGACATGCTCCCCACAATATGAACCAAAAACTCGAGCACCAACGCGTAATACACCATTTTAATAGTCTTTTTGTTTAATATAGTTTTTAATTTTTTTTTTTTATATATATATATAATAAGTTTAATATACGTAGATTGTAAACACAAAGATCAGTTTTCATCAATCGTTCCACGGTCAGATTGACACGGTGTTGCCATTTGACATGTTTGTCAATTGTTATTCCTAAATATTTAATATTAGACTTATGATTAAGTTTAGTACAACTCCGTGTTGCATGTTACATTATTTTTAGAGTTTTTACAATGAATCGTTATATTGAGGTTTTTGGATACTTTTCTTGGAGTGTGAAAGGTATGATAAATGTTTTTTTCCGAATTAAGTGACAGAAGATTGTCATCGAAACATTCTTTGATGGCCTTTATGTCATGGTTAGCTGCAATACTTATTCCATTCCATGTTTTATTTTCATGAATTATTGCAGTATCAGCAAAGGCTATAAATTCACCACGATTAATTAATCTTAGGCCGAGAACATTCTGATTGATAAGATAAATAAATTGAGCTTTGATGTTTTGATGAATAATCTGATGGATATTTTGGACTCTTGAATGCGCGTACGCGACTAAGTCGTAATCATACATCTCTCATATTAAACCGACCGCTCCTACCGAATGCTTAACCGCAATCTCCATAGCTGATCTGTTCAACAAAATTGGATACTTGCTAAATAAAGGCGTCGTTCATTTGTTATCGATAATTATGTTTCATTTTATATTTGGATATATACGGTACGCAATGTCATTAATAAAGGAAAACTTTTCAATTTTAATTTGTCAAGTATATTAAATAACAGTATAATGAGATTTTAAAAAGTTCTTGTCAAGTCTTGAAATTTAAAAAATCTAAAGTGGATATGTTTCTGCATTTACCTATTTACGCATATACCTGCTAGGTACTAACAAATTGATTAATATTAAAGAAGTTCGAAACAGTCTAAAGTAGAATTTGTGGTTGTAATGTCCTTCCTTTTGCTAGAAAGGATCTATTTATTATCTGGATTTCTGGGATCCAAAGTAATAATCCAGAAATTTTTTCTTGGTTTTATTGTTCTGTATTAATTACAGCGATATATTAAGACAAGGTATAAACAGTGATTTCAATTAGCTCTCCAAGTCCATGCTTCGTAATAACAAATGTGTGCCCGTACAACGCGTCCCTTTTATCTCTTTTTCTCTCTATCGCCTATCTCTTTCATGCATTCGGGCAAACGTTACATTCCATTAATATTGTGAAAGAAAAGAAAAGTATGAGTTTTAACTCTGCTTAAATAAATTGAAGTATTTTTGTATAATGAAGTAAATACATAATCAAAGTCATCCAAAATGCAGAATGGATGTAATGAATAGGCACACAATTAAAATGTGCAACTTTTAAACGAACGAGTGATTATGTGATATATTTAATAACAGCATTAAATGCGTCAGACAGAAGATTGCTTCCATATAAGATACTCACCTAACAAATTGCACGGTAAATTAAGCAATCTGTTACGCAATTATTATAAAAAAACTCGTGAAGATGGTGGTTATACATTATATTTGTATTGGAATATAAGGTTTAAAATTAATAAAACAGGAAAATGTACGTTGAGCTCTTTCAATACTATAAGTATGAATTTTATTATGAGGAGACCATATTATAACAGTTGGCTCTATACAAGTGGCACGTGTAGAAATTTGCTTGGAATTGAACTATTTTATAGTTCTGTGTAGAAAGCCCCAAGCCTTCTTACTGACTTGTGATTTGTGAAAGTAAGTTTTTCTTTGAATAATATTTTCAGATATGAGGGACAAGCTCTTACACTGGTTATTCAATGATTATATAAAGAGGAGACTAAAAAGTCTATACAATAGAAAAAACTGTATGAATGTTGTGATTAAATTCATACAGATATTAAGGGATGAACTGAAATCACTTTTGAAGTCTATATTTACAAAACAACAGTTAAAAAAAATTAAATTAAGGTTAAAAAATAAAATTTTCTAATTTATGTGTGTATGTTTTTTTTCTCACGTTATTGTATTTCTAGTTCTCAATAAAATTCTTCTACATCTATACAACTAGATATATAATATTAAATGTCTTTCTGTTCTCTATATAATCTTTCACCATTTAACCAATCTAAGACAAATCTTGCATGATTATTCTTTAGAAACCTGTGAAAATTATTCACCCCATATAAAACTGTAAATTGATAAAATTTAATTTTTAATAAAATTAATTTTTCTCAATATCAATCATTTATAAATTAATGGTATTCAAAATTATTAAATGCATTTTTCCAATTATTTTCCAGGCTCCACAGTTAAAACCTGGCGTCAAGGAGACTGGAATTCGAAATACAGAGATGTCCAGAAAGTTCCACTCAGAAAGCACTCAACCTCATCCGCGCCTGAAGAAAAAATTGACATTTGTCCGAATTGCCATATGCTAAAAAAGAAACCATCCCGAACCTCATCCATGCCCAGTGGCATTTGCGAAACTGACAAAAAGACCCAAGACTCAGTCGATGAATTAAACACAAAAATAAACGACCGTCAAAGTTTTACTCTAGAAGCTGAAAGAAATTCTACACACAAAAGTCGCAGTAAAATGAAAGTGAATAAGATGCAGGGTATACACGAAGAACTCGAAGAATCGAGTGATTCAGATGATGATATTTTATATTTTAATGTCGATGAAAAACGAAAACATAGCCTCGACCATAGTTTTAAAATAAACGATCCAATAGTCAATAGCGACCACAAAATGAAAGATAAACTCTTGCCCAATGATATTCAGTCAGATGAGGAAAGATTTGAAAATTGCGAACGAGTTTGCAAACAAAAAATTATAAGTAATTTAGATACCGATAAGAGTGAAGATTGTATCCATAGTCTTGATGGAATTGATTCATTGAACAGAATTAGCAATAATTGTATGAATAATAAAGAGAGTGATTCTTTGGCAGAAAAGAAAAATGATACCCCGACAGAATCAATTACTCTCAATTTGTTAGCAGAAAATAATAAACTACAAATCAATGATTCCGTCTCGAAACCAATTGATGGTTCAATGAAAAAAGCATCAATCGCGATTGGTGATTGTGATCAAATTAAGGCAACTACTTGTGATATTAGTAATAATTTTAGTGATAAAGATGAAAAAGCCATTTTTTCAGACAACTGTGATAGTAAAAAGTCTTGTGATAACTGTGCCAGAAATTATTTTGGCCATTGTTTACAATTACAGGAATTAATTAAGGTAAATAATAAACAAATGTTAGCTAATGATGTAATTGAAGGTGAAATTAGAAATGAGTACGCACCAATCCTAGTAGATAAAGTAAATGACGCTGGTGGCAACGAATCAAATCGAAAATCAAACAAATTTGATACATGTCGTTATGAAGAAAATATACAAATAAGCGGACCGATGAAAAGAAAGCATAATTTTGCAAAATTTAGCAATATTCCAGCTGGTTCAAGGACCGAATCAAAAGATATAATTAACTACAAAGTAAGGAAGATGAATGCAAATAATAATGTAAGCAATCATGGTTCACAATTTGATGATGACCTCAATGCTGATTTTAAAGAGTTTTTCAACAACAATGCAGAGTATGAACAGTTCCAAATTGATCATTATAATTCAATCGTCGAGAGTGACCGCAAATCAAAAACAGAAAATGATGAACTGGAACAGTTAACATATGATTTATTTAAAAATATTCAATACTTAAACACTGGTGAAAAATTTATAAAAAACAGCGTTTCAGAGCCCAATCTCATGAAAGGCAGATCAACAAAAGAAATGTTAGACTTAAATTTAAATTTAGAAGAAAGCAATAATGAATCTAATGAAAAAGAAAAGCATTTGGCGGAAGACTTAAGCGACCAGCATTTCAAAAACTATTATTGTTCTTGCGATGTTGAAAACAAAGTCGATGGTTGTGAACAAGTAGACGAAAAGGTGGAGCAGATGTTGTCTAGCTGTTGGCCGAGAGATTGGATTCCACTGGACTATCCCGGAGCGAGAGTTATTTCATTGACGTACACAACAGATCAGCACCTTTGGAGACCGATTTGGATAAAACATTATAACAGGTTGGTAAAAATAAAATAATTAATAAAATTGTTTAATTATCCAGTCTAACTTACACATGCCTTATGCAAGCTGTACTGTACTGAGATTTTAAAGGAACACCTGTCCCACACTTTTTTGACGTGCTATTCACTATAGTATAGTATAATATCCATACATTCTACTACCTATCATACTATGTACATTCCATCACTCTCTCCCCTGTCATGCAGGCCAAATATAAAAGATTTATGTGTTAGATATAAAAGAACTCGTATTCAAAATGTTTTAAACAATAAAATACACCAAGACATTAGATAACTAACTAATCACTCTTCGTGATACATATTTCATTTCATTTTTAAATCTCTCTCTTCTAACCTCAATAGTGTTTTGGATTCTTCTCTTTAAAGTCACAAAGTCCCCTTAATCTAATTGTACCTTCCTTGCCTTTATTTTAGTAATCTTTAATACGATCTCAAAATTGTTGAATATGGAATACGTGTCAGACGATCGGAAAGCTTTATTAATAATATTAATTTCATATGTTATGTCGAATAATTTCTGTGTCCTTATTGCGTGTTAAAAAAAGAAATATAATTTTCAGGACCTCTCTAGAGCAACGATCGAGAAACATGATTAGTCAATTGGATTCTATCGATGCTGGGACGAAGCCTATCATATGGGTGGGTCATTCAAAAGGGGGATTGTTCATAAAAGAAATGTTTGCTGATGGTAAGTGTCAACTCTTCAAAATAAAAATAGAATGAGTTGTTTTACTTTGGGTGAATATAGAAGTGGGCTGCTTATTAAATCTATGTTCTAATATCTACTACTTTATATTATCATTTGTCTTTTAAATTATATAATGCACACACTCATGTAATTTCCACATTAAATATTTTACTTCCTCTTCCTCTCAGCTTTTTTCATCATTTGGGGTCTATTTCTTGTGATCATGAGCTGCTGAGTCTGTTGTTTCTAAAATTTTAAAATTCTCCTTTTTTGTCTTTTTGACAAAAAAAAAAATATTTAAAGTTCTCCATATTGCTACTTTACAATTTGCAAAACTGAATTTAATAATTAATAAATAAGTGATACGTTAGTAAATACATATTATTAGTGTTTATAAATATTATAAGTATACAAATAAGTTATTATTAATATTTCCAAAACTTAAGATGAATTTTTTAATTAAAATGTATACTTCTTAAACTTGTAGAATATCTTATAATCATAATGATATATCTATATATTTTGATGTCATATTACAAAATTAATTCACATAGCTTTGTCTGGTAGAATAAATAATTGTAGAAAAGCATTACTCTCAATATTCAAAGATCGTTTTACTAAAGGTGTTTTCTTTGCAAATCCTTGTGACTATTTCATTGTAATTAACGCCAATTCAATAAATAATTTAACTATTTCATTGAGTTTCCCGTTTAGAAAAATATATTCAATTTCTTAAGAAATAAATGGTAAACTTTAGGTTATGAATGTTGGAGTAAGGATGGCCCCGAGTCGGCAGGAGCAAGGATCTACATGAGTAGCAGAGCTCTAGTCTTTTACTCGGTTCCTCACAGGGGGTCTCCTTTGGCCAATATTACGCTACCCCCTCTTCTAAGGGTATCTTCAGAGCTAGAGGAAATACAGCACGGTGAGTGTTGATAGCCTTATTCAGCATTAAAGCAAAGTAAATATACCATTGAAAAAATCCACAACATCGCCATCCGGAAGCTTTCTGGGAATTTTTATTTAAGTTTTTATAAGTTATTATATTCTCCACAAAGAAATAGGGTCCAATAATTTCAAACACACAAGCACCAGACAAACTGGTGACTTTGAAACTACACAAAAGTTGTTAATAAAGATGATGTGAGAAAATGAACCAATGGGACTGTTTTTACAAGGCATGCCTGTGTATTTGTATTATCCATTACCATAAAAGTCATTTTACATCAGTCACAATGTGTTTTCAATGGCTAAAATAAATTTAAAACAATAGTGTAAGTGAAGTCATAAATTACTACAAAGGTCAATAATTTTGACAGTTAACAAAATGAAAATAGTATATAAAATTTTACAACAAATGTACATTCTACAAATATCGGCATTAAAATATATTACCATTATATTACTTTATGTACTGTTAGTTAACATAACATAATGTCAATTAACTTTATGAATGAAGAATGATGAAATTATACTCTCTCTGGTTCAATTAATCTTTTATTTCACTTCCTGTACCTAAAATAAATAACCTTTCATGGTGGCAGAGTGGCTTATAGCCCTTGGTTCATTTTTATAATTATTTTAAATGCTTGTTACATTTTTAGCATGACGAAATAAATAAAAATTACCTTTATTTTGAAGAGAGCGAGTTCGTTCTCAAGCTGCACGAGAGGTTCCTCAGCGCGCTGCGCAGCGGAGAAGCGAGCCCCGTCATCCTGTCCTACTCGGAGACCCGCAGGACTCTGATGGGCGCCTTCTACCTGAGGATTGTGTCACTACAATCGGCCGGTGAGTCAAATGGTTTATTGTTTTCCATCAGGCTTAAAAAAAAAGGAAAATAAAAAGAAGTGATTGTGCTTCTATAAACTTGCATTGCTCGTATCATATATTTAATGGTGGTATTCATTTTTTTTTTGTATATTCATACTTACTTTTCAAGTTTTTTGAGTCACATAGCAATGAAAAACATATATTGATAGCTATCTGTCTAGAAATATCAAAGTGCACGGTTAGTTTTGCCTCGGAAGAAGTAATATATCGTATTATTATTTATTTATTTGTGATAGCGAATATACTACCAAACAATATAAGAATGTTAGTCAATGCTCTAGTAGTAATACCCCACTAAAATGTTGAAAATTTTTGTACATACATATGCTACAGTATACACATATTCATTCGTCATCAGCCCGCGTCAATCCACAGCAGGACTAAGACCACTCCATCTGCAGCCTGCTGCTAGGCCATTCCGGAATGGCGTCAAATCTCCTCAATCCAGCACGACTTCAGTATGCTTCGTGGTCGGTCTCCTTCCACCCTGTAGTTACCACTAAAATTTGTGAAAGTTAGCCTCACAGTCACACCCCACAGTCACACCGTCCACGCGGTGGTCAATGATCTACCTATTTCCATTTCATCTTTTTTGCATTCATGTTTGCATTTGTGTTGCATAACATCTTCAAGTTTTGTTGAACTTGTCAATTGTCATGGTGTATAATACCTACTGCAACTCAGTTTGACACTTTTGATATACCTATGTATGTATTTTAAGTAATTAATTTCCATAGTTATTACATTATTAGTATTTATTAATATTGTTCACCAGGATTTTGCAATCCATCCACATTGCGTTTATTTTTCAAAATGGTGGATGGCA
>JADDOH010013027.1:0-17492 GCA_016648135.1 Agrypnia vestita
TAGAGAATGTTCCATTGAGAAGAAGTCCTAGATTAGCTTCAATAAATGACAATGTATAAAAATATTATCTCATAAGTATTAAGTGTGAAGAATAAAATTTTATAAAATTGTATACCTATATAAGAATTGTAAAATTATGAAATTTTGTGAATATATAATATCATATTTTATTGTATCATGACGTGAACTTACTTCCTGATAGCATTGTGAATATTGTTTTTTTTCAAAATCTATGTCATTTAAAGATTTCCCTATATTTTTGATCTAAGGGTGATGGTGTAATGTACCTATACCAACCATTATATAAATCAACATTGTATAGGAATGATAAACATGGAATAAACATTTTAGTTTTGTAAACAGAAATGTAATTTCAAATATTAATATCAATTAGAGTCCCTACAACGACCCCGGTCTTATCATAAAGTAACTTTGACCCGGAGCCGCCCGATGTTCCATACTTATCATCCTAATTGTTTGGATTAGAATCCCATATAAGCAGAGTCTTGTCTCTAACTAGATGCATTATTGATCAGTCTTCACATAGATTCAGTAGAAGTAGATTGACTACGGGAGTGTTCACATCAATGTAATTGTGCTTTTATTAATTGTTGTAATTAATCCAAAATAAAAAGTAATCTCAACCATCGTGTTAGAGTATTATTTCTGTTAAATAAGACCCTTTGGAAGAGACGGAAGAGGGTCGTTTAAGGATGATAAGTATGGAACATCGGGCGGCTCCGGGTCAAAGTTTTTTCGTTTCTCGCGATATTGGTGATTGTATTATTAAAATTAGTAATGGTTGATTTAATTATATTAGTTTGATCCTTGACAATAGTCAATAATTCTTTATCGTCTTTGGAAAGATTATTTATTGCGTTCTCATAATAATCCGCGTCGTCTTGGTCAAGAGTTCCAAAAATTGTCTTAAATGTTATTCCAATCATATTAAACCAAGCTCTTTTATAATGGTCCGATTTCTAATAAAATTACAAATTGCTTCCCTACTCATATTAGACCAGCTTATTACACAAACAATAATATTGGTAAAATTCTTCTAAATTCAAAAACAAAAATAGGTATGTTAGAAAAAAGTGGGATATATGAAATAACTTGCGGAGATTGTGACAAAAAGTATATAGGCCAAACCACTAGAAACTTAAATACACGCATAAAAGAACATCGCCGCTGCTTAAAAAATAACAATTTTTCCGAATTTGCCAATCATATAATTAACACCAATCATTCTTTCGATAGTCATAAATTAAAATTACTCCACTCGGTTCCCCATAGACGATGGATAATGAATAGTTTGGAAACCGTTGAAATCCTAAAAAATTTAAATTCTGGAAACACATTAATAAATAATATCACATTTCAGTCCAGTTCACCACTCCTAGAGCTGTTCGGCGAAAAAAATACCCTTCCCTGCCGCGCGCCCCCCTGACCCCCCTGACCTACCCAATTAGATTGATAAATTTTGTATTTAAGTTAGTTATTATCTATACCTGATGATGAGAGGGACTGCTCCTCTCGAAACTATAGTTGTAAATTAATAACTCATATTGTGTGTGTATTACAAAGTATATTAAAACATATTTGAAATTATAATGTTGCACCACGAAGTATCTGCCAAATCTTTCAATGATATTTTACTTCCTTTTAGAAAAAACATGTCCAAGAGCAACAGCAAGTCCTTGACTTCACTGCGTCAGAAACTCCGCAAATACTGCAAGGAGATGGACTCTGAGCTGGCCAGGATTCGGGAGCAACCGGAGCAGGAGGATCAGGAAGACGGTGATAAATGTAATTTGCTCACAGAACTATTATTTTAATAATTAAGATGAATTGTAAAAGTCTCAGAGAGACAAAGCTAATTTATATGGAAAACATGTATGGAAGTCTTTATAGGGTGACCACAGGGCTTATGAGGTGCCCTAAGTGATTATAAATGCAGTGTTCACCAATTCCACCGTAAGAACATCCGCACATTATCAAATTGTTTGAAAGCTGTATTTCTATTATCTGCATTCTAGCCATATTTCCACTGGATTTCCTCCATTGCATTGAACTATTTATTGTATATTTTTTTTTAATTTTGGTAAATTTTTTATATCTTGGAATATATATCTTCTACTTCTAGGTTGTGATGGTATGGTAGCTTTGTTAATTATTTCATAGATGTCTTAAAAATAAAAAAATCAGATGATCATGAACGGGAAAGAATGCTAGTTATCAGGCAATTTTTAATGCATTAAATTGAGAAAGTATTAATACATTGTGCAGGTTAAATTTTTTGGATAATTTATAACAATTTAAAAAAAACACTTCAATTCCAGTTATTTTATATCGGTGAGTATATTATTTTTCAGCCGGTGACTCGTCGTCAGATTCGGAGGCAGAAGAGAAGCGCGCTGAGCCAGTTGTACTGCCTACGGCTCCGGCCAAGGCCCTAGCGGCGGCGGCTGCGGCTCCCAAGGGTGACGGGGATGGTGATGATGACGATTCGGAGGACTCTATCGACTGGGGCAGTGATTCATCTAGCTCAGGAGAGTCAAGCGACGAGTTTGATAAGAACATGACCATAAGGGAGCGGTTCCTTAAGAGGTAACATAAGATTTTTCTAGTTTTTTTCATGTTCACGAATTGAAGTTAGATAATGTGATGTCCTTTCCGTTTGCCAAGGAAGTATCTTTGTCAGGAATCTGGGATCCTTAGAGAAAGTCCAAATGTGTTTCTGGGTTTTTATTTGCTCTACAAAATGTAACAATATTGCGAAAATGTAGTGTCCATTCACTTTATGAAAGCCACATGCATCAGTGTGAGTGTCAGGGGGCATGCAGTAGGAACGTCGCAGCAAGACTTTTACGTAACCAATTATTTGGAAAAAAAATAGGAACACAACATATATTTCTACCACAATTATTATCACAGTATTCATATTTTGATATAACACAATAATCTGTCGTATAAATATTTAATTTCTATTTTTTTCCCAAAATATTCGTTTACAAAAAAGTCATGCTGTAATGTTCCCAATGCACACGCCTGGTGAGTGTCATATAATTTGGTTTCACTACGGAGATGACCATGTTTTACTGTATTTAGGGTGTGTGCTTTCTCAAATTTTTCTAACTATTCTATATAACTATTGTACTCTATTGAATGCTTGAAGAGAAAAAACTTTACCGTCTTCTTTTCTCTTGCTTACAATGTAACTGCAAAATAATCTTTTCCTGATCATCCTAAATGATCAATAAAATGCCTTCTAGAACCACTGACCGAGACGAGGAGGACGAGCAGGACCGGCGGCGGGAGAAGAGGAAGGACCGCGCCGCCCCGGGGGTGCGCAGGAAGGAGAAGAGGGAACGGGAAGATGACGGTGAAGGCGCTTGGGAGACTGTGCGCAAGGGAGTGGCCACCACCCAGGTACATCATTTCCCTCACACTGAAGATAACAAATTTTTACTAATCTGTGGGTCATTTGGTGGACCATCAAATGAAAACCTATATATTTTTTAGTTTTTATTAAATATTTTGTTTCTACAATGGTACGCATTGACCAGAAATGTTAAACCTGCACATTGAATACAAATTTAAGTTTTCGCATTTTCGAGACACTTAATCAAAGTTGAGAATTGTCACAAGTTAAATTCACAGAGAGAACCGAAGCATTGCATGTGGTTCATCGCAATAAGAAAGTGGGATTAGCTTGCTAACTGGCGCGACTTCCCGTTGTTCCTTGTTCGTAGATTTTTGGGGTAGATGCCCTCTTGGACACACCAGTGTCGGCATTCGGAACACGCATAGTTATGTATAAATTAAAGCGATAATTTTCAATGTATATTATAGATGTCTCACAGAGACTTAACTGTATTTTTAAGGGAGAGTAGGTATAGAAGTCTTTTGGGTGTACACCCAAAAGACATACCTACTCTCTGGGTGTACACCCAAAAGACTTCTATACCTACTCTCCCTTAAAAATACAGTTTCGTCTCTGTGAGACATCTATAATATACATTGATTGATTATTGATGTCCCTGTGACAAAAAATCCCATTCTGTTCTGAAAAGTTTGGACATATTCAAAATATTCTAAAATAATTTTGATAACAACAGGAGAAGCCGAAGATGTTCGCCAAGGACGCGGAGGTCAACGTAGCCGCAGTAGTGAAGAAGCTCACCGAGGTTGTAGCCGCTAGGGGCAAGAAGCGGACTGACCGCAGGCTCCAGCTGGAGCTTCTGAGGGAGCTGCTGGGCATCAGTGAAGCGCACAATCTCGGGGCGGCTGTGGCGGCTAAGCTAAGGAGTGCCATCGCGGCTGCGCTATTCGACTACAACGCTAAGGTGTCCGATGCCATGAAGCCAGACCACTGGAACAAGTACGCTTTGCATTTAAATATTTTATTTTCTGTAATAAGATACACTCTTGTATGTTATCAACCCATCAATGCCCAAAAGAAAATTACACATGAAATATATTTTTATTGTTATTTATTACAACATACTGAGCAAAGAAAACTTTATAAAAATATATATAACTTAGAAAATAAAGGGGTTAGATGCCCTTTGTAAACGCTTGTGTATAGGGCATATAACTTAAGCGTATGGTAATTGATAAATATTGTCATATTAATAGTATCTCACGTTATAGTCTAAATATACATAATAATAAAAAACGAGTCAAAATATGTATTTTATTATTAAAAATAAAAACACTATAAACATCTTTCCTAAATAGTCGGTATTACAATGCTAAGCCTGTGATAAACCAAATGACATTTATTTATGCATTATTGCTAAATTTTATTTTTCGATATTTCACTACTATAATATAGTTTTGAAATAAGTAATTACTTCCATAATAATTATGGATTGAATCACGCTTACAAAAGGGGCACACAAGCGTCTACGGTGGGCGGTAATAGTTAATAGACAGACCACCAAAATACATATATAGACACGAACTAACGTGAATTTTGCTACAAGTTTGTAAATTTTGAAACAGTAATTTCACAGATATCTATGAAAATATATGAAATGGATTCAGAAAAATAAATTATATTTTATATCTCAGTATGGATGGTGTGGGATAATGTTTTCATTCATCATTTTTATAATGAAAATCTTAAAAAATACGATCCCATTAAAACGCGATATCACACAGTAGATAATCATATATGTATTCAATACAAGTTACTTTCATGATACTTCAACATTTTACAAATGATAAGTCATGAAAAACATTAAGTGTTGACATTTCACCCAAAGTGTAAAGAATATTTTCTATTTAAAATTGAATGAACAATACTCTGAATTTTTGCTACTATCTACAAGACATCCTATATAACACAACGTTTGATACCACACTCGGACCGCCCAAGATAACAAAATGCATCGCTAGAAGTGTATTCAAAATAGACCGCATGATACTGTTTATGAGAATCTATCATGACAAAAGTTATACATATTGAAATTGTAGAACATAGAATATTTTTACAACCCAATTTTCAATATCATTTTTTTTACAGCATTATTGTGAAATTGATCTAACCCATGTCGTAACATGTTTCAAGTTGCATGACCAGCCAAATTATAAAGGTTAAAGGAAATATGGAAAAACTTCACACAAGATCACTATTTGAGAGGCCTTTCCAATTTTAATTAATATTGGCCATGGGCCTACGATCTGACAATGCCGTAATATACATGTACTAGCTATATATCATAGAACTTTCGCGGACCTTCTAGAACATTCTCCTTCCAGAACTTTCAAGAAATTTATCAAATTTACAGGAATCTTCTAGACACACTGACATATTCCGCCACTCAGTTTAGAACCTTATTGAATTTTCGGGAATTTTCTAGAGCAGGTTTTTCCGGAACCTTCTAGACTCACCGACACAGTCGGCGCGCCTATTTTGAAACAATCTGAAGCATTTGCGGCCTTCCCGTAACAAAACAATGTGCCAGAAAGCACATTTTTGTCACCGACTCCCACCTATGCACAGCCACCTCCACCAAACTCGCTTATTTTCGATGTGACACCAAGGGCTATCCACCACCGTAACCACCGGTGGGTGGTTGAGGAGAAAACTTGGCGGGTAGGGAAACACGGGTTTCTTTATATATATATATACACATATTGATTATCTCTACTTTATAATATCCTTTTCAAACGTCACTCTCCTTAGTACCAGAAATCTAAATTCAACTTTCTATCTATTCACGGTTTTCCACTTCGTTCAGCTGAAAGTACTGCACGATTCATAATATCAAATTCTTCAGCTCCTCGTTTGAAGTGCTAGGCTGTGGATTCAACTATGCATATGTTGCAGTGAATTTGTATTTCTAGTGAGTCTATATTTTCACTAGTAGAAATATATTTTATCCGGTCGGGCAGTGAAAACATGTCAATCAATGAATTAACAGATTCACTGCGCAGTATCGGTGAAACTATATTTTGCCCACGAATGCTTGCATTTCTCAAGGGTTAGGTTAGGTTAATAATATCCGGTATATAATGTTGATATGCACAGAAGAAATAAATAAATAAGTAAGAACCTTTTTCATGCAATAACTTAAATCTTAAATTGTCATTCTAAGAGGTCACTCTCTCTCCGGAAATAGACATCTGTCATGTTCTGTCAAATTTAATTTTAATGACAGTTCGGAAACCAATAAAATTTCACTAGTAAGATATCAGTTAAAATATTTTTCACTAGTGTGTATTAATTTCTATTGGTGAAAATCTGCTTGGATATGATAAGAATGACCTTGAATATGATTTCACTAAAATGCCAGTGAAAATATAGATTCACTGTAACACATACATACATATCACATCATCACAGACCACAAATATGTTCAAAAGCAGACTGAAGCAATTTTACTTTTTACAAAATATACTCAAAAAATTAATAAATAAAATTTGAATTTCCTAAGGTTGGTGGAGTGTGTGAGCGAGCTGGTGGAGTTGCTCGTGGCGCATACGGAGCTGGAGATGTCAGAGACCTTGGCCGAGGAGGCTGAAGAGCTGACCACCCCGCCCATGAGGGTCCGGGGCTGCGCAGTCACCGCAGTGGAGAGGCTAGACGATGAGTTCATCAAGCTGCTGAAGGAATGCGATCCTCACTCTAATGAATACGTCGACAGGTGAGAAATTCATCTTCAATTTTCGATTTTATTGAGATATTCACATAATTAGAGGCATTGTCAACTCAGTTTACTGCCCGGGAGAGGAAAGATTATGGTAATGTCGTATCTTTAATTTCTTCATTTGTGTTTACATATTATCAGACTCAAGGATGAGGTCCGTGTGGCTGCCATCATAGACCGCGTGCAAGTGTACGCCGAGAGACGGGGAGTGGCCGAGGAGATGTGCCGTGTGTACCTGAGAAAGATTGACCATCTCTACTACAAGTTTGATCCCAGCGTCCTCAAGCTGAAAGCTGTAAGTTTAATCCTTCATCACAATTATACTATAACACTCTGGTAATTCGAAATTCATCTTAATTTGAAATTTAAAACTCACAAGTCCCAAAATTTCAATTTCACAGTTGATTAATCCCGATAATTAGAAATAATTTTTACACCCTTGTGCCATAAATCAATACATTTTAAGTCGCATAATTCAATTTTTTTTTAACATATTATAAAAAAACTAATAATGCACATAGCTTTTCGATCACACACACCCATGTGGAGTGTACTTAATGTATTTCGCAGAAATCCACTCATCTGTAAATATTAAGTCGCGATTCCTAAAATTAGGAAATATGCATGTTCTCTTCAGTTGGCTGCCTTGATATGTTAGGATAGTTTTGATTTGCATTGAGCGGGTTTTAAATAGTTTTTCACTTTTTTTAAATGCCTCTTTATTTCGATTCTTTCTTCTAACAACAGTGTTTATGTGGTCGAAATATTTTATTTTCTTCGGATTTCACATATTTATAGATAATTGTATATTCTTGCTGTGTGTTGGTCTGAGGCGGAAAAAGGCGGAATCAAACGTTAAAATTGAGTAATGATCGAAAAAGTCTTCCATAAATTCAAAGATAGATAACTAACTATATACAGTAAAAGCTCTTTAATACGAAATTCAGGGGACCGAAATTCAACAAAAAAATTCGAATTTCGAATTACGGAAGTAGAATTAGTAGGAAGTTTTTAAACCATCAACACACTTTCTAAACATTTCCAAGTGTACGAACAAATGCATTTTTTAACATGTATTTTTAAACACATTTATTTGGCCAATATTGCATTCATTTTTGTCAGTTGTTTCAATAAAATTAAAATAATTTACTTTGATATGTGATCTTGAGACATCAATTCAATTTTAAAACAGAAAAAATGAAAACAGCAAATATTGTACATCACTTCACTGCGCTTTTCAATTTTGGCGCGATTTTTTAGAATTGTTGAAACAGTCGAATTGGCGATACCATATTTTACGCAACCTTGCCGTTATTTCTCAATTTTCGCTGACCGCCGCGCCGCAAGAGAGTTGTAACATTTCACCGATTTTTCACCGCTGCGTTGTTTTGCCGCTAAGTGCACGCACTACGATTCAAAAGCCTTTGTTACAACACTGCGGTGCGACATCATGCCGCAGCGTTTTTTCGCCGCGCGAAAATCGCTAGTGCGCGCGTACCCTTAAACAGCCTTACCCTGTGCGCGCGGCCACCGGCCAGTTGGGGATGTTTTATGACTTTTATTACTGTCATATAGATGATCAAAGGCCTGTGAGCGGTCATTTCCGTCAGCGCAGGTATAAAAACACTAGCAAATGGTGAGAAAATGTTAACATTTACACAAATGACTTTTGTGTCAAATTTCATAGTTTTGTCTGAAATTTTTTTCGTATTTGGAATTAGCCATTTTTTCGAATTATAGGAAGCATTTTGTATGAAAATTCATTTGAGGGGGATAAAATATCATTAAATTTTTCGAATTATACCGAATTTCGAATTATAGTTGTTTGTATTAACGAGCTTTTACTGTATATAAATATTTACTATTACGACCAAACTTGAGAAAATGGAAAAAATTATTTGATTTTTTTTAAAGTGAGAACAGAAAATGTTTCAATATCGATTTTAATTAAATTTAATTTGTAAATGTTATATATAAGTTAGAAATATATAAACAACAAAAATAAATATTGAATATATATAAAATCATCCATATCAAAGGTGTAGGAGAATCCCACTTTGGAAAATCCTCTCAGAGACATGGAACAGATCAATGTCCAGAGTGATATTGTTCAGCATAGCGGTAGACATAACGATTGCAAGTTAGTCCTGTTTATTGGAATGTGAAACAATCTATGCTGATGTTGTCTAATGTAATTATCAGGAACATAGAAACCAATGCTCCGCATAATTTCAGGATCATCAATCATACCATGAAACAATCAATAAAAATGCGTAATTGGGTACTTTAGTAATATTAGGTCCTTACATATGAAATTGGCGTTTTGCCGTACTTGCAAATTTGATCTCAAATATCTTCTCTTTGGTTAGGAATTCCAAATCCAAATTTATACAGCTATTTACTCATGTATTTGTGTTTTGAAAATTATAATTCATTTGTTTTTTCCTCAATTGTTTTTTTCTTTGCGTCACTCAGTTTACAAAATGAAAAACTTGAAATATCGCGTTATTTATGAGTACGAGTTCCACCGTGGCACCAGTGCTGCAGAAACGGCTCGAAGGATTAATGATGTGTATGGCGACGGTGCCGCAAAAGAAAACACAGTGCGTTTTTGGTTCCAACGTTTTCGTTCTGGAAATTTCGACCTGCAGAACAAGTCCCGTGGACGGCCGGAGACCAAAGTTGATAATGAAGAATTGAAGGCTATTGTGGAAGCGGATCCATCGCAAACCACATCCGAGTTAGCTGCAGGCTGCGGTGTTAGTGATAAAACTGTTTTAATCCACTTGAAGCAAATTGGTAAGGTGAAAAAGCTTGAAAGGTGGGTACCTCACGAATTGAGTGAAGCAAATCAACAAACGCGCGTTGACTGCTGCGTTGCATTACTCAACCGGCACAATAATGAAGGGATTTTAAATCGAATCATTACCTGTGATGAAAAGTGGATCCTGTACGATAATCGGAAGCGCTCATCGCAATGCTGAACCCTGCCGAACCAGCCAAACCATGCCCCAAGCGAAAATTGACTCCAAAAAAGTTACTTGTGAGCGTTTGGTGGACTAGTGCTGGTGTCGTTCACTACAGCTTTCTTAAATCTGGCCAGACGATTACGGCAGATGTCTATTGTCAGCAACAGTAAACCATGATGGAAAAGCTAGCTGCTAAACAACCGAGGCTGGTTAATCGCTCTAGGCCACTGCTGCTTCATGATAACGCTAGACCACACACTGCACAACAGACGGCTACCAAATTAGAGGAGCTTCAATTGTAATGTCTAAGACATCCACCGTACTCTCCGGACCTTGCCCCAACAGATTACCATTTTTTTTCGAAATTTGGATAACTTCTTGCAAAGGAAAAAATTCAACTCCGATGGGGCGGTCCAAACCGCCTTCAAAGATTTTATTGATTCCCGTCCGAATGGTTGTTTTAGTAAAGAGATCGATGAACTACCTATGAGATGGCAAAAGTGCATAGATAGCAATGGTACATACCTTGATTAAATAAATATATTATAATAAAATAAAATCGGCTTTATGTTCCTCCCATACTAAACGCCAATTTCATATGTAAGGACCTAATATAAATATAGCGATTTTTGCATTAGCACAATAAATATTGCATTTTCAAAATGAGATCTTAAAATTGGGTCCCTTGAATTTTGAATTAACAAGGTTGTATGTACTGTATTTCAACAGACTCAATGTGAAAAAAAGGTGAATAAATAAAAACTATTTTTATTCTATCTTGTAGTCTTTTTCGAGTTTCGGAATTCGTTGTTGCGCACTATTTTGTATCCTAATGTGTAATTAGAATATAAGTGAATTAATAAAATTATTATTTATTTTTATACGCTTGCTTACAGGGAGAAATTGATCCGAGCACGGACACATCCATGCAGGTTATGGAGCGCCTGTGCAAGTTCATCTACGCCAATGACGCCACCGACAGGCTGAGGACCCGGGCGATTCTGTGCCACATGTACCACCACGCCCTGCACGACAACTGGTTCAAGGCGCGCGACTTGCTGCTCATGAGCCATCTGCAGGAGACCATCCAGCACTCTGACCCTAGCACCCAGGTTAGTAATCCATCCATTCCAAGGAATCAATGTAGGAAAATGTCTATGGGGTTTTTCATAACGGTGGATGAGATTTCATATCTTTAGACTGCAAACTTTATCCTATGTATTTCAATAATTTTTGTTTATATTCCTTATTTTTTTATATATCCTATGTATTTCAATAATTTTTGTTTATATTCCTTATTTTTTTATATATTTTATGTACCTCCTTGTGATAACTTCTGTCTATATACCATATCCTTTTATATTTATATGGATTGCTTTTATTTTTTGCGTTACAATTAAACAAAAAATTATATAAGCTTCAATCAAGGCAATTCACAAGCTTTTTTCTGATGATATTGATCATTTAATTTCAGATTCTGTACAATCGTACTATGGCCAACCTCGGGCTGTGCGCCTTCAGGCACGGAAACATCAAGGATGCCCACGCCTGTCTGGTGGACCTCATGGTCACCACCAAACCGAAAGAGTTACTCGCTCAGGGTCTGTTACCGCAGGTAAATATATATATATATATATAATCATCGCATATTACAGTCCAGTATTAGATATTATCCTCAGTGTTTAGTATTAGTCATAGTATCCCACCGACTCACCAATGTTGTGCCCTTTTATCTTCAGCGTCAGCACGAGCGCTCCAAGGAGCAGGAAAAGATTGAGAAGCAGCGCCAAATGCCTTTCCATATGCACATCAACCTGGAGTTGCTGGAGTGCGTGTACCTGGTGTCGGCCATGCTCATAGAAATACCGTACATGGCTGCCCACGAGTTTGATGCCCGTCGACGCATGATCAGGTATTATTTTAATTTTATTTATTTATATTTGTCACATAGAAACAGAGTAATTACAAATATAATAAAAATGGCAAGTCCCCAGGCAGCAAATGCATACTAGTCCATTAGTGATGGGTCCGCTCTGTACTAAGTACTACCGTGGATAATGTCCGATCTCACTGCTTGCGTTCTCTAATTCTAAGTCACAAAATAATATTTACAAACAGAATCTTATTCTAAAACAAGAACATCATTATTACTTATTGTACGGCCTAAAATCTAATTATTAGATAAGGCGGCAAAATCAGGAATGCGGCGTGTACCCACATCTGTTTATGCCGACTCATAAAAAAGGTCAGGCGGCCACACGTGTCCGAGGTCTTAGAGAAGAACTAAATTCTGAGAAAAACACGAATTGAACCGTCACAAGTAATCACAATTATGTCAGGCTTTATTAGAAAGATATTTTTGTGCCATTAGTGTTTAAATATGATTACGATACGACAATTTTAGAAATAAATTTGCTACGTTGTTCTGGCGTAAGTCTATTCATGATGAAAGGGCAAACCAAATTGAGCACAAATCAGCTCTCAGCTGTCAAATTGGCTGTTGCTGTAAGAGTGCTGCCAATTTGAAAAACAAACCTCTAAAAAAACACTAATGGCCTAAAATTATCTTTCCAATAAAGCAAATAGCATGGCCATTACCATGATTTTTATGTTTTATTTCATTTTAAATTTCTATGCCTTGCAAGTTACATCACCTTGAGATTCTGAAAAAGTTAATTTTTTTAGCTAGATAAATTGTTTATTCTTTTAAGAATATTTTAAATGTTTAACCATTTCAAAATTCAAACTATTTCCGAAGCTATTTTTTTTTTTTTTTTTTAATTTAATGGCTTGTCACCCAGTAAAAGGATGTTATTGCCAAAAACTAGTCAATAGGTCATCGACATAAACATTACAGCTCAATGCAATTACTCTCTAAAAATCGTAGTAACACTTTCAATACTTCCCGTCGGCAGTCTGTAAGCAAGAGCTGGATATTTGTAGGGAAAGGGACATTAAGATCTGCAAGATCCTGGAGTAGGGACTGAGTACCGACATTTAAAATGCAATTGAAAAACAAGTGGTTCAAATCCTCCTCCTCTTGTCCACACTCACAGATTGAGGAGTTAAGAACATGAATTTTTGCAAGGTGTAAGCGGATAGAGCAATGACCCAGACGCATTCGGCAAACCATTGAAGTCTCCCTCTTGCTCAATCTGATCCTGTGAAACCAGGTTCGAGATGGGATAAGTGGCTGAATAGCGGCGTAGTGTCGACCTTTTGACATTTTAGTGAGGTCCCAATGAGACTGCCACTGAAGTGCGGCATCGTTTCTTGTAATATTGAAAAGATCGCTCACTGGAATAGTGGAAAATGTGGCATCCCCCTGTGAGATTGCATTTTTAGCCAGCGAGTCTACCATTTCATTACCAGGGATGCCTACATGACTCGGAATCCAAGCCAAAACAATTTCAAATTTATCCAAGGAAAGGTCGTGAATTATACTCCGAATTTCCATGCAGATCTGATCATCAGGGTGCCGAAAGGGGCTGGATTTAATTTTGAGCAGAGAACTTAAGGAATCTGAAAGAATAAGGCACTTCTTTGATTGTTTTGGTTTACATGATTTTAGCGCTTCTCGGATTGCCAAGCACTCAGCAGTAAAAATGGATGTCTCTTTAGGGAGTTGAAATATACCTTGGATACCATCATTTGGACAATAAAACGCAGCACCCGTACAGCCGGTTGCCTGGAGTTTGGATCCGTCAGTGAAAATTTGAGTCCAGCCATACCATTCTTTATTTATTATTTCAGAAAATATTCTCTTAGGGTTAGGAGTGAATTTGTCAATTCCCAAGGAAATGACTTTAGGGGAAAAAATGTGATTAGAAAAAGGAAATTTGTAGATAGGGAGAACAGGGTTTGATTGAACTCGAGGGATGAAACTCCCCAATCTGGAGAAGCTCCGAGTCAAAAGAGGAGGAGTTTTGCCTTTCCAATATGCACTTGACTTTGTGAGATCAAGGAGGGATTGAGAAATAGCAAGAATAGGGTGGTTGGGGACCCTGAAACACTTTATAGTAAAATTGTCAGCTAAATATTGCCTTCTGATTGCGAGAGGGGGCTCCAATGTTTCCACCTGCAATGCATTAATCGGAGATGATCTCATGGCTCCAATAATCAACCTCAAGCATTTTGACTGAATTTTGTCTAGTTTTATTCCTAAATATTTCGGAAGAGGATCAAGCAAAAAACTAGCATAATCTATATGGGTCCGGATCAAAAAAAACTAGCATAATCTATATGGTTCCGGATAAAGGCATTATACATGAGTTTCAGAGTTAAAGGATGAGATCCCCACCATACACCTGATGTCGCACGGAGGAGGTTCAATTTCGTTTCGCACTTAGAGACCATGGAGTTTACTTGGGAGGCCCAATTTAATTTTCTATTGAAGATAATGCCTAAAAATTTTATTTCATTGGCGAGTGGGATACTGAAGCCATCAAATGTGACACACGTCTGGGAAATACGATGTTTTCTTGAGAAAACTATGGCCTGACTTTTTGAGGGGGCCATTTCGAGTCCATTGGAGATAAGCCAGGAGTTGAGCCCCGAGAGAGCTCTAGCAAGCTTCTTTAAAGCAACATGTATATCCTTATCAGAGCAGTAAATTGCTATGTCATCCGCGTATTGGAGTATGGAGCATATCTCTCGAATGGACTCTTCAAGGTCAGCAGTAAATAAACTATACAGAAGGGGGCTGAGGACCGAACCTTGCGGGAGTCCCTTCCAAAGATTTCTGATTAATTTATGAGACGGACCATCTATTAAGATCGTCCTTTCACATAAAATATTAAAGACTAGTTGTACTAATTTTAATGGAAGACCCAGTTTTATAAGCTTATATTTTAATAAGATAGGGCTCACATTGTCATACGCACCACGAATGTCAATAAAGGCTGCTGCAGTACACTTACCGAGAGAAAGAGATATTCTAATATCTGAGGTAAGAATACTCAGGTTGTCAAAAACAGATTTCTTTTTGCGAAAACCAAATTGAGAGGACGAAAGGAGTTCATTATGTTCTGCATACCAATCAATACGGTTTTTAATCATATGTTCAACCACCTTCAGCATGCAAGAAGATAGGGCTATTGGGCGGTAAGAGCATCCAAAATCTGGGTCTTTATTTGGTTTTAGGATTGGGAGAACCAATTGGGCTTTCCATTCCTCAGGAATTTGTCCAGTTTCAAATATTTTATTAATGACAAATAAGTAATAATTTAAAGTGGAGGTGGGAAAATGTTGAATCATGATATAGGATATTTTATCCAGCCCGGGCGAGGAATTTTTAAGGTTTTGAAGAGGATAGGTTAATTCTTGAATAGCAAAAGGAGCATCCAACCAAGACGTGGGACTTGAAAAATGAGTTAAAGATGGAGATTCACTGATATGAGGCACATGTGGAGGTGCCAGATTGTCAGCAAACACTCCTAGCCATAGATTGTTGGAAGACCGTTTAACGGAAGGAATAAAAGATGAGCGATACTTACGGATCATTGTCCATACAGTAGAAATAGGAGTAGTGGGGGATATAGAAGTACAAAACTGTTGCCAACCCTTTCTTTTTTTCTTTCTTAAAAATTTTTTGGTTTGAGCCTGAGTTTTTTTGACAACTAAGTAATTAGCCATACTCATATCTTTTTTGTAGGTAGACATAGCAGTTTTACGCCTTCTTACGGCCTGGGTACATTCTTCATCCCACCAGGGGGGAGAGGCGGGGAATTTTGGGTTAGGGTTTGATTTTGGGATGCTTTTGTCTGCTGCATGTTGGATAATTGAAATTAATTGAGAAAATGTTGATTGAATTTCCTCAGAGGTAATATGCAAAGGGAGGGGAGCGGTAGAGGATTCAAGGAGTTCGCGGAAGTGGTTCCAATTTGCTTTTTTAAAATTAAATTTAGGAACTCTTTTTACAGGAGATTTGGGTGATTTTGAGACAAATGAGAGGATTATAGGGAAATGGTCACTAGAGTGTGGATCTCCTAGTATTGACCAACTGGTTGACGCTGCTAAGGAATTGGAACAGATAGACAGATCCACCGCACTGGCTCGTTGAGACGGGGAACTGAACCTAGTGGGAGAGCCATCATTGAGGATAATTAGGTTATTATCGTCAATGAATGAAATAATATTAGTTCCAGATCGATCACAAAACGCACTGCCCCATGACTGAGAGTGAGCATTGAGATCTCCAAGAATAAAAAAAGAAGAAGGAAGAAGAGAGATAACTGAGTTCCAAATCAATGTCGAATGTGCCATTGGGGGGGCAGTATACTGAAACATATCCCACATCATTGACTTTAGCACCTACTATTTGGAATGAGGGAAAGGACGGAAGAGGGATTTGAGAAAAGGAAAAGGAATTTTTTATAAGTAGGGCTACTCCACCCTTGCCATCTGGACGGTCATCCCTGAGACAGGAGAATCCTGGGATCTTAAACAGATAGTTCTGCTTAAACCAGGTCTCTGATATTGCTGCTATATCTATATTGTAAGTTTTTAGTAGAGAAACTATTTCATGTTTATTACAAACAGCACTACGGCTGTTCCACTGAAGGGTTTGAACATCGGAGGCTATTATGAAGGGAGTTAAGAGATGAAATTATAGAAGCAGCGTTGGACGGTAAAGAATTGCTATTAGAAATTAAATTAATGAGTATCATAAGTAAAGTCTGAATAAAAGAAGAATTTTCATCGCTAATGGCATTTGACAGGGGAGTAGATGGTGGAAGAGTAGGAGTTTTTGTTGGTTGGCTAATATTAGAAGTAATGATATTGGATGGGTTAGAACTATAAGAGAACAGTTGATCATTATGTCCTTGTCTGTCATATCCCGGAGAGCTAGGAACTTTTGATTTAGGATTATGGTATACGGTTTTACGGAAAGAGGTAGCAGGAAGATTAGGTGTAAAGAGGCAACCCTGGGGAGTTTGAGTAACGGGAGGTTGAGATGAGACATTGGCAAATGATTTTTTGGAAATCGAGAAAATTTTGGATGCTTGAAAATATGATGCATTATTGGCGGCCATATATTGTTTTATGTTTTTTGTCTGGTTAATTCTGGACATGAAAAATTAGTCGCCGTATGATTACCTTAACAGTTCACGCAGGTGGGGACATCGGGAGGATTTGGGCATTGATTGGTAAGATGATTTTCACCGCACTTGAAGCATCGAGGAGAGGATCTACATGTCACCTTAGAGTGTCCATAGCGGAGACAATTATAACACTGAATGGTTGGGAAAGTGTACAGTTCTACCGGCAGAGAATTGTACAAGAGATATACGTGAGAAGGAAGGGTTTGGCCTTCAAAAGTGAGGACCACTGTTTGTGATGGTTTCCATGTGACAGTACCAGAGGA
>JADDOH010013028.1:0-28062 GCA_016648135.1 Agrypnia vestita
TGGTGGAGATATTTGGAAATGATGGAAAAAAAGAGTATTTTAGAGAAGTAGGTATTTATTCACCAAAAATGAACTGACAGAATGATATTTATCTGTCTTACCATGGAACACGGCCGTCGTTAACAAAGTAATGAGCAAATATATCTCTGATATTCAAAGATGGAGAACGGCACCAGAACTGTCAAACTGACGTTTATTTTCGCGCGCACAAATCGCTCATTAACCGCGGCTGTGTGAACAGATGACACAAATCGCGTGTTTTGAAACGCGATTCTGAAACTGAACGGTTCCCGCTGTGTCTGAACAAGCGCTTAATCAGAGGCCCCATTTTAGTCCAGATCAGTGCGTAATATTAAGCAAGTATGGTATAATTTTTTTTAAATGCGTGTAAGTAATTCAATTGCGTTAGGCGCTACCTACAAACGTCAATGAATTTTAATTGATGGTATAAAAAAATATACCAATTATATCATCACCTTCAAATATCATTTACACTAATTAATACGAGAATTTATAATGAAATTTCATCACTGTTGAAAAAACGTTTTTTTTAATTTTGTTGTAAGCTTTCGTTACATTGATTGATTGACTGTGGTACAATCTGGAAAAAAATATCTATTCGTTGCTCGGAAATATTATACAACGGAAGTAATCGTCGTGGAAAAATTACAAATGGAAACGTTTCGCTGACATTGAGACGTCATGTTATTTAATGTGTTTTCTTACATTTGTTATTAAAACATGACTTTGAGTTGTGAGATTCAAATTCCTCTTCATTTCATCAAACATAGTGATTTCGTAGTCTGTCCGTCCGTCCGCCCGACTGTCTGCCCCCGTAACTTTCATCAAACCAAGTTTTTATTATACTCCCTTTCTCATTGAATCAGGTTACGTGCTTACTGCACGCGTCGGGCTCATTACTAATTTGTATTGTTTCCAATTTGAAAAAAACATTAAAATTTCGAAAAATCCAAAATTATACTATAATTATTTTTTTTAACGAATATTTTTCATTATTTTAAATTGCGCCACGAGTCGACCTGCAAAGTTTCAGCTCGATTGGATCACGGGAAAAGGGTTAAAAATCGATCCAAAGTTTTTCCGGCAAACAAACCGCAGACGCTACGAGTTAAGTGAGAAAGATGTATACTAGGGCTTGCATAATAAATTGCATTTCATTATCATTTTCATCACCTTGTCCTAGGGGGTAGGGTAGGGGGCCTAAAAAGTCGAAAAGGTGCTTCCAAATTTCCGTCTTGTTTTGCAAATTGTATTTAAAATTAAATTTGTATACCGATTTAAATAATCATATTAAAATATATTCTACGTTGCCCATATATCTTTTTCAATCAATGTCTGGTGAGATGCGAAGTTCTAAGGGCATAGTTATTTTTTTTTTAAATTAATGATGTTTACATGTATACGGAATACGCATTAATATTCTTACTAACTTATGCAGCGCCACAATCTTCTGTCCTGACACACAACCCTCTCTTGATGATTGTTGAGGCTCCTAACAGGACCATCTTTCAATATCTGGTTAATCAGATCATGTCACGTCTTCCGCGGTCGCTCTCTAACTTATATCTTTCTTAAAATTATTTCCTCATTCATTCTCTCAACATGCCCCAATCACCTGAGCGACTATTTTTCACTTCTATAAACTAAGCTAAGATTAGTATCCTTATTATTTTTAAACTAAACTAAACGCTTGCGGTTCGAAAATAGGACTGAATTAATGATCTCCTGGCACAAGGCTCGAACACCCGACTACTAGGCAAGTATCTCAACCATTAGACTAACAATATTACGATTTATCTGAATATCGTTTCAAAAATTTTAGTTTATTTTCTAAGGTATCAAGCAACAGCAGCGCAGGCAGATCGCCGTCAATTATTTTTTTAAACATGCCGTAAATATTATATATAACAAAATTGATTTACCTGTACTGAAAATTTAGCCTCTATGCTATGATGCCCTCAATCTTATATGTAGGTACTCAAATGGTCCATACCTGCAAAAAAAGAAAAATATTATAAGTATTTCTAAGAAAAAATAAATATAACACTACTAATTAAAATTTTCTGTATAGCATATTATTAATGGAACCAGCGTTAACTTTGTAAAGATACATGATAATCTTCAAAATTGATAGAATGTTGTTACTCTACTTGAGTTTAATTATAAATTATACTACTCGAGTTTCAAGAGTCACAGAACCTCCCATCGACAGGTGAAGTATTAAACATTCAAATATAGAATACATTCAATACGTATAATTAGTTAGGTACTGATAAAAGAAGCAGGAGTCACTGGTGTAACGGGAATATTTAGAGAAGGGTTGTGAACGTGATATTGTTAAGGAAATTTATAAAAAAAATCCATCTATGACGTGGTTCGCGAATTCTGAAAAGTTATTACTAGTTAGACGATGACGATGCTCTTTACTCTAATGTTGAATTTTCTAGAAGTTTATTCGATATTTATTATTGCAATCTCGGCATCAAATTTCGTAAACTACTTTCTGTGTAATGTTGTGAGCTATCCCATCCAAATTACAATAATTTCGCTGTCTGTCCACCCGACCGTCCGTCGTAACTTTGAGTAACATCCGTAACATCTTTATAGTATAATTTTTTTTCTTTTTTTATTTCCATAAATACTTATTCTTTAGGAAGGAATCGACGTGTAAAAGTAGCGTCATTTTTGACGGGTTACAGCTAGTAATACCATATTTCTCTGACATCTCTGTCCCACGTTTCCATACGGATACTATTGCCAGGCTCACGGTCGATGTCGTTGGTGGAGTGGATCACGTCTCTGGCATCAAGAAAACATGAAGTTTCAACTTTTACTATTTCACAAATCAATTACTAAATCTCTTAACAAGGCTTATTGATTCACGATTTTCATGATGATGCAAGGTCTTTCTCTGACGCCCACGAGTCTACTTGCCTTCTAGACTCTAGTTGCCTTCAACACTAAAAAATTCTTAAGTCTTAAATCATAAATTTATCCTCGAGCATACATAATTACACTGTCATGTTAAATTTTATAGCTCCATTAAAATATGAGAAATACAAACATTAAGAAGCGAATATTTTTGCAACATTCATTTAAAAGAACGTCATACATGTCTCACACATGTGTATCATGCAGATCATTGTATTTTGTTTTGGTCTCTTCAAACATATTCTTTATTTTGTTTCAGGTCCAGGTGGGTATTCTTTTGTTCTGTAGATGTAAATTTTATGCATTGCATATCTAAATATAATAATTTAATTTTCTGTCTGTCCGTAACGTCAAACTGATGAGGCGCGAGCGCCCGAATTTGACACGCAGACAGCGCGCGGCTCAGGCACCACGCAAGGGTTGCCCCACCAAATTACACGGTGTTGATATTTTTACATTATTATTTTATTATATTTAGTTTTGAGTTCAAGCGAATAAAGCCGATTCATTTAAAAAAACAAATGGTTTTCTATTCATGAATTTTTAGCTTCACGGGTATGGCTACGGCTAATTATATTTAAAAAAGTGTTCTTTATAACGCATTTCCGTAACAAAAGACTACTAAAAAAAACATATTCTATGTTAAAAATGTTTCCAATATCATGTGTTGACATACACTTATAATATTTACATCAAAAATTTATTAATTTTATTAATATAAGTATGATTTTTGTCGCACACGTCCACAGTAGGTACCTAAGTATGCATTTCCCGCATTCGCCGTAAGAGATTGTGTTTCATGTACCGCAATTGTCTGCCAAATTGCATTGCCAAATCTTCTAATTTTATCTTTGGACCATTGTAAAGCTAAACGCTCGACAAATTCATTATCCCACTTGTAGCTGTGCATCTTCCGTACATTTTCTTTAAAAGATTACATCATTTCCTGCGCTATTTTTGAGTCTGAAAATCGGTAAATCCACATATTCATAAAATTCACCACGACGCCAATGTTCGCCGCATCGTTCGCTAGAACGCCGGAGATCAAATTAAATTATTACGCGGGAGAATCATAATGCCGCCATTCCGAGGCATAGCGCCGCGCCGTTGGTACATTGTCTCCGCCGCGAATGGCCCCGTTTCTACGGCGACCGTCTCGCCCAATCGGAGCGCTGCGTTTTCCCTCCGAGAGGGTGGCAATGGCGCCGAAAAGACTGAGTTCTGACAGTTAGGTGCGCGTGGATGCAATGTATCGGAAAATAAGCGAGTTGGCTCGCTACAACAGCGAACAAGCAAGGGAATATGTAAGAGATTCACTATCACTAGCCCGACAAGTATTAATGGATTGAGTCATTTTTCAGTATGGCAAGTCATATATTAATGCATAGAGAAATTTCAAGCAAACGTTAAAAAAAAAATATACCAGCAATACAAAATAAACACATGGAATTAATTAAAGTTTTTATTTATCATCAGTCACTGAACACGAACTTAACTATAGTAGTATTATCTAATTCAGACCAATTTCGCACTAATCACTCATCTGAGGAACACTTTATACTCGTCTTAGAATATTCACACGTTTCACTATTGGAAACCCAGTAGGTACTCTCGTAATGTATTTCGCTGGCCTCACTAATTATCCACTTGCAGCTTATATTGTTGAGCTCTGGTTTCACTTCTGTCAAAACAAAAAATGTGTCTTTGGCGCTATGCAGTCGTGTATTTATAAAGACCCGGTGCTCTCAAAGTTTCCGAAATAGTTTACTTATATATAAACTTTTCTAGAAAGGTTGAAAGGAATGTGTTGTTCTTATTGTTTTAAACTTTCGTGACGATGTACGTTTGAAACCAGTGAAAATAACGGTAAAATACACTAAATAGTGGAGGCACGTGGTTTTTAAAGTTTGTTTAAATTGTTCTGTTTCACAGCTACCTCACGCATTAATGATTCAGAGAAACTATTTGTTATCCTGGGACTATTAACGTTCGGACAGCAAGAATGTGAGTATTTGAGAAACATTGACGTTCAAATATGTTTGCTTCCAACAGGAAAAATAGATATCCCACTAAAAAAGATCGCAATAATACAGTAGCACTTAAAATTAGCTTGTTGGTCTAGTGGTTATGACTCTTGCCTAATGATCCAGTGGTCGGTGGTCCGATTTCCATTCCAGGAGACCAGCAAGTCCTAGTTTCACGAGCGTTTAATATAGTTTGAAAATAATACATATATTGATGCAACACGTATTCCGTGTTCGCATCTCTATTTTTTTTAAATGTATGTGTATACAACATTTGAAAACTTCTATAGGTTGCCACACTTAAATCAATAAAGTATTCTACTGGCAACATAATGGTCTAGATTCATTCTTTCTAAGTGAATTATTAATGTAATAAGTCAATGAACCATTTTATGGATGAACTTCAAAATAAAATATGATTTTACTACTCTAGACTAATTCTAACTCGTTGTAATACTATTTAAATTGTAAGTAGGTCCACGTTTTATTACCAAAACTAATATATACAAACAACGCTTAAGGCAACCCCAATCATTCTCACGCAAGTGCGTCAATTTTATCTAAATCTCTCTTATTATATTATATTTTATAGCTACAAAATTTGATTGGGTGGGCGAAATAAATTGGAACCTAACATATTAAGAGGTGTGAAATCCTGATCGACCCGATTAAAAGTACCTTCGTAATTATTATTTTTTTAAATATGCTTTTGATTAAATGAACGATAAGAAATAAATGACGTAATATTGGTAAAAAATATCGGTTCGAGAAGGAAGAGTGTTGCCGTAGGGTATAAATCAGGCGGGGTATTAGGGATTTTTTCATCTCTCCGATGTTGAGGAGAAAAACGATAAAACCAGTGATGTTCAACCGCATGTTTCAAGCATAATAATCATAAGGCATTCTGACATATGACTTTCCGCATTTATATTAGTATAATCCATTTGTATTAGTATAAATCTCTTCCGATACTAGCCGCAAATATCAGGAAGACTTCGTTTATTTGTAAATGGAAAGGATATTTCCCGTTTTATATTATAGTTCCCGATAAGTTATTTACAGCACACAGCCAGCTTATTATTCTTGTTGTTTATAGCGATAACTTTTTGTTTGAACATAATTATTAATTTCAAAAAACTTTTTTTTTTGTATAAACCAAATGGATTTCGGTATAAATAAACTTGATCGTAATGACTGTTCAGCATCTTATATAGATAAATGGTAAGTTTAAAATTAGAAAAAAAAACAATTTTTTTGTATGTGTATAGTGTAAATTTTTGTATGTGTATAATGTAAAAAAACAAAGCCATAAAAACCAAGTTTTTATAATCCCTTTCTCATTGAATCAGGTTTCTTGCCTACTGCACGCGTCGGGGTCATTACTTATTTGTATTGATTCCAATTTGAAAAAACTATTAAAATTTCGAAAAATCCAAAATTACACTTAAATTATTTTTAAAAAACTAAATGAAAATGTGAGATTATTTTTATCGTCGCCACAAGTCTGCCTGAAAAGTTTCAGCTCGATTGGATCACGGGAAAGAGGTTAAAAATCGATCCAAAGTTTTTCCGGCAGACAACAACCCGCAGACGCTACGACTTAAAAGAAAGGGAGTAAAAAGAACACCTAAGGTGTCTAAGTACTAATAATTTCTTAGAATTCTCAAACCATATATTAGAGACGCCACACTTAAAAAATGGAATTGAAATTTTACCTATAGATAATAGAGATCTTAGGTTAAACAATTTAGAAATATATATTAGAAATAAAATGCATCTCAACACTAAATCTAATAAAATTAATACCCAATTAAATTTAACAAATAACTCATTATTTAATATATTACACATTTCAATGTTTCCCTGTCAAACTTCGCTCCATTCCCCCACCACAAATTTGAGTTATTTACATATTTAATTTATGGACGTTACTGTGCGACCGTCCTGGTGATGACACATTGGTGTCGCAACCGGTAGACATTTAAAAATAATCGGTGCAGTTTATACAAAGTTTGTTGTTTTTTATTAATTAAAAGCTGATTATTCTGCTGACGTGATTTTTTATTAACTTATCTTATCATTACCACAAAATGGGCATACTTCAGACACGAAAGCATGCAATGGAAAGAGTATAGATCCTGTCTCTACAGAAGTCATGTAGTAGATGGACCAATCTAGAGAAGTCTGCAACCTATGACTCACTTCAGTAAGCCGTCAGGAATGCAACAGGTCAGAACCGATGGCCCCGGACAGTTTTGGCTGTGATGTCATCATTATCGGCGACTGCAACTACTCTGCCAAAAGTATAATGAAGACTTAAGGTAATCTGTATTAAAGGTAAGTTGCCTAAACTATAATTAATCTACCCTATTTACTTAAAGGGGAATAAAAATATTAATTTATTTCGTGTCTCGCCAACTTCTACGCCTGCTAAGAGAAACAATGACGAGACTGTCACTGATCAAATGATCAACTGTCACTCGTGAGGCTCACGATACATTTCGGTATTGTTTTGACGAAGTGGCAAATGAAAATAATAGTCAGTGTCAGGATCAAGAAAATAACGTAATTGCAGGCGAGATTGACTATTATTTGAAGAGAGTTCGAATCGATCGTACTCGCGACCATTATATGTGGTGGTCAGCTAATTCAAAACAGTATCCAAATTTGATAAAGTTTGACAGAATTTAGTTTTCAGCTTTTTGTATCAGCGCTTAGAGCGAAAGACTATTTTCTGAAGCCGATCATGTTTACAAAAGCAACATGAGCGATCACTTATCCCCTCAAAGTTCATCTATCTTAATTTGCCATTGGTTAATTTTGAATAGGTACTAACAAATTTGTTGATTAAATAAATAATAAACAATTTTTCTATGATTGCGTAGTTTTTATTTGCCTACAAGTATCTTCCTTTATCAATTTACTGGCGATAATTTCATGATTTTTGAAATTGAGGTACTATCCGGTATCCGACCGGATAGTAAGGTATTATCCGATATCCGGCCGGATAGTTACCGGATATCCGTTTCATCTCTAGTATATATGCATCAAAGTTATATTTTTTTTAAGAAATTGACAAATATCAACCCTTTCAAATTTGCTTTCAAAAGAAATCTTAAACGCAGAGGTAAGCCTTTATGTATTTGCGATATATTTACGATTTAAGCATGTTAAAAAATATGAACCACGAATTAGGGTTGTCGACCTCACGGTCCGTACCGAATATCTTTCCGCCGCATCACCCGCCATCGGTTCATCTCAATTAGGAGCGGCCACGACCGTGAAACCCAAACCTGGCCGCTGCAGCCGGGTACCTTCCGACCCTGGCGCACAGGGTGAGCTGGCCGCAGACCACCATTCATAAAAGAACGCCACCATTGAGACGTTATTTCATTGCCACATTCCATTGCCACAATTGCAATACTGATCATCAATCAAATTCTGTGATACACAGAATATTGGGGACTGGTAATGAATATGGCTGTATGGTTGACATTTTCAACGACAGTCTGGAGAAAGTAAACTTTTTTTACACTTAAAGAGGCAATACTGCTTCGTTACTGACTTCAACTGTTAATATATACATGTAATGGTGGGTAATATATATTTTTCATACACATTGCTGCTCTGTACTTTATATTTTTAATTTATATACTCATGTTTTGGTGCTATTCCTGATACTTTTTATATTTTGCTATTTACAACTTATATTGTTTAATGTGTGTTCTTTTTAATTTTATGTTATATTTTTTTATGTAAAAGCCTATACACATTGCTCTTTACTTTATATTTTTAATTTTTATACTCATGTTTTGGTGCTATACAGATATTATTTAATGTGCTTTTTGAAATTTATATTATATTATTTATGTAAAAGCCTGTACCGAATGGGCGTAAACAAATAAAATAAATAAATAAATTGCTCCGTTTTATCAAAGAGCCATGGTAAAGACGATATGTGGGGTATAAAAGGGGCTATTCAAGTATTAAGTAAGCAGAATTTTAGTAATTTTTAACCTCCCCTTGTCAGCAAAAGTAAGCAAAGCTCCTCCTCCTATGCTTACGTAATCATTGTTTTTATTTTATTTGGTATTTTATTTTATTTGGTCACGAAGGGGAAGATTGAGGGTCGCAGAGGGGTCGGAAGGAGGCGGCATTCCTGGCTTGGAAACATCCGAGAGTGGACCGGGATAAGAAGCGTGGAAGAGCTGTTCCGCACTGCCCTGGACAGGGAAACTTACTCCCAGATGGTCGCCGACGTCGGGGGGACCCGACAAGGCACATGAAGAAGAAGAAGAAGAATACAAAGAGGGTTGCCATATATGTGTTTAAATCAGTATCCACTAAATTTTCCAAAAAAATATATATATAAGAATTAGAAGAAATAGATATGAATTTATTTATTTTATTTCTCTACTTCGGTTATTTCTAACGTAACCATAAAAAATCACGTGAGAGCGAGTAAGCAATATCAATTATTTTGGGGAATCTCTAACACGCTTTTCGCTTTCGAGTATATACAAGTAGGGTTTTCATATGTGTTCAAATCAGAATCTACTAAATTTTGCTGAAAAATCAGAAAAATTAAATAAATATTGCTGACGTAATCACCATCCAGACCCCCCCGTCCCCCATGTCATCGAAAATAAGCAAAGCTAAGGCCCCCCACCCCTCCCATCCCCCTTTGCTGCTTACGTAATACTTGAATGGCCCCAAAGCAAAGGCAATAATAACCAAAAATAATAATGTAGTCATCGAGGATTACTAATTTATAATGTAGGTACTGAATTCGAGATTTTATAGGAAACATAGCCTATAGCTTTGTAAGAAACGTAATTTTGGAAGGGATGTAATGTATAGGCTGCATATAATTCAGTACATTTTAAATTAGTAATAGGTACTCGGTGACTAGATACAAAACATTTAAAAATATATATATTCCTGCCGAATATACCCCAGTATATTCAAAATTGGATTTATTGTTATTATTTTTTATCGTTACAATAGGTCTTGAGATCTAATTACTGTAACAAAACCCATCTCAAAAACACCCAATCGTGAGAAAATCATTTAGTTGCATAATAATACAACTATAATTTTTTTAAATAAAAAAATAATAATAATAATAATTTTAACAGTGTTTTGAATGCACCGAGTATTATTAATTTAGAATTCTAGATTTTATGTGTCTATCCCTACCAATATCATGTTTCCTATAAATTTAAAGGCTACATTTCCTATAAAATCTCGAATTCACTACATTCTAAATTAGTAATCTAAAGGTATTGCTGCCTTTGTTTGTATACATGCCTAACAATTTATAAGTAACAACTGAATACTAAAAATGTCTATTATTACATCAATGTTGCCAGAAAAAAAGGACAAAGTGTGTTTTTAATTCAAAACTAAATTTTAAATAGTGGATGAAGTCATAAAGTATATCAGTAGGTACATAAAATATATTATATATTTAATTATATGTTAAATGTTTTATTCACCTATATCACTTTTATTATAATATAGATAATGTTTAAATTACAACTACTATAATGAATAATTCTATCGAAATTTATGCCAAAAAAAATACTTATGTAAAAATGACAAAAAAATACTGTAGTACGTACAAGAAAGGCTGAAACACCCGGTGTTTTCATAATGTATTATTATCAGAGCCTTTACAGTGGAAATTAAGGACCACATACTAAGAGGTAAGAGGGTTGGCCCTCGGCGGTGTATTTACATCACAAATATTACCAGGAGGAATTCCACAGGATGATAATGATAAATAATACAAGTATCCGACAGGGACACACTTGGCTTTTTCGATACGTCATATCAATGGGCTTTACCGAGGTGAAGTGCTTGGAGATGAAACACACCATTGTGCGCTTCGGGACTTAAGACTGATCAGAGCGATCGGTGTACCTGTCTGGCGTGCTTAAACGGATGACCGTGGCGCTAATAAAAATTAAAAATATTTAAAAAAAATATTGATTGTATTATTTGTATATATCTACATACTTATTTTATTTGATTAATTACACCAACATGTTTCAGAAAAACCTTTCCATCGTCAGGGCACAGTATAGTAAAGTATACAGTATGTTGTCTCAGGAGTGTCCTTGAAATAAATACCTACGGCCGCTTGGTACTTAAACTTGGTTAAACACGCACCAGAGCTGCTCTTAAGGGTTTGGTGTGCCATAATTTGACATAAATGTATGCGCGGGAGCGTCTCACACTGCTTGCGTCCGTACGTTACTGCAGCCCTGCGGCGACCGCGCAAACCGAAGTATACCGAGATTTCGAAGAGCGTCGTTTCGGCTGTTTGTAAGAAGATGTAATACTGTATGTTTACTATACTGTGGTCAGGGTGTTGTATAACTGTCAAAATATCAGAATGAAATGTCTTTTGTTTCTTGTTTTTCTAAATGATGTATTATTTATTCTGATATTTTGACAGTTATACAACATCCTGACGATGGAATTTTCTGAAACATGTTGAGACTTCTAGTGAGATAGGCATAGTCCAACCAAATTGTGTATCCCCTTTGAATACGAACAATTTTTTTTTATATTTATTTATTTCGTATGAATTTATAAATATAAATTAAGGTAGTCGCTTCACTAGACAGGGTATGTTCCGAAGCAACTACCTGTACAGTTTTTTTAAGTTTAAACGTTAGAAAAGACCACATAATAGAAATAAAGTTTTAAATTTTGCACATAAGAAATAAAACACAAACACAAGAAAGACTACATATTAGAAATATACTTTAAAACAATGTACATAAGGAATAAAAATAAGATTATTTAACTTGATAAAGAAAAATACATGGCCTTTTCGATAAAAAAAGAATCAACATTATTTCTTTTGTTCAAAAAACCATCGCGGATGATCTTGAGGTAAATCGCGGTATACAGAAGAACTGCATTTCAATTTGAAAAAGACCCGAGGGACCACAAAATATCGGCAGATATCCTGGCAGAGAGAACGTGGTGTCAGGTCGATTAAATCAAACGCATTTGGCGTATGATAAAATCAGCTTTCGTTTTATTATAAAGCTAGCGAAGTACCTTTCCAATCTATTGTGGTTAATTTGATTTTCATTCAGTTTTCCCACTATTCAAAATTTCCCACAATGTGCCGAATGGCTTTGTCGCCTATTCGCCCGATAAAGCACGGGCTGGTTAGCATTATTTTAACTATACAATTTAGATAAGCGAATTAAACATAGCTATAAATTCCAACTTTAGCTTGTTGTTCAACAGTGGCGTAGGCACGTTTAGTGTTCCTATTTCTTTTGTTTTCGCTTATCCAGCACTTAAAAGCGAATTTATTAGTGTATTGTTAGTACTAGGTATAAACCGTAAATGATGACGGGAAAATAAAAGCTCTTCTAACCGTTCGTTGTTTTAAAATTAATCGAAAAAACACTTTTTAATTGTGGGTGTAAAAGCAAGGCCAGCAGTGTGCAAAAAAAATGCAGTCGTCGAAGATTGCTAATCAAAAATACGAAATATGATTTTGGAAGGGTAGATACATAAAATATAGAATTCAGTACACATTCTAAACTAGTAATTCTCGTTTACTGCATTCAAACCATTTTTTTCCCCAATATTTTGTATATTGCCGCCTTTGCTTTTATACTCCTCAATTATATACGGATGTTGTTGTGCACAAAATCCTTTAACTATTTTTATTTGCAACGATAGTTTAAGCAGCTTAGAAAAATGTCGTTCTCAAATGTCCTGGCATGATCAGGTAGACCAGATATTGAAGGATGCTATCAGAAGCTTCAACAATCAAAGAGTTCATATGCATGATCAAGATGTATGTATAAATCCAAATCTATAAAAAGCAATACATATAAATAAATCATAAAATACACATATACCATGCTTTGTTCGAAAGTACCGTTAACTATGGCATCATTGCATGGGGCGGTGGCTACAAAAACGCTATCAAACCAATATTCTACATGCAAAAAAGAATATGCAAAAAAATAGGATTAGGGCATAGTTTTGTATTAAATGCTAGACAAAAGTTTTTACCGGACAGTTTGAAGTATTATTTCAATGAATGTACTCAAAAATGTAATAACTATGATGGTAGATCCAGACATAAATTAATACAAGGGCCCAAAATTGTTAAAACAATGTACTGTAAAAGTCCCTTATATACAGCTACTAAATACTTCAATCTATTACCCACCGAACTAAAAATTGTAACCGAAGTAAACAAGTCAACTAAAAACAAAATAAAAAAATGGATAATCGAAACACAAGAACATCTTATATCCTTATAAATGTATATTGTAATCATCATACAACTATCATTCGAGTCACTATTTTGAAAACTAGGTATTAATTAAAACTTTTTAAGTAAAAACTAGTATTAATAAGTAACTAGGTATAAATAAATAAAGTCTCAAGTTACTAATTTATATTGTTTTTATTGAGTTTTTGTAGTGTGTAAATCATTACACATGTCTAACTTCTCATCTCCCAAACCTATGTATAGGTATATGTATATACCTTTAAAGGATTTAATATACTCATAATGTATGTAATATATATTATATTTTGTATATTTTCTTTTGGGATTTTATAAATAATAAATAACGAAATAAAATACATCTTTCTCGTAAAATACATAAATCTTTTTTTTTATAATCGTTCATTATAATATTAATCGGAGGAATCACTATCGAACAACGAAAAGGTTAATTATTGTAGGTACGGCGTTCTAATTTAATGTATTAATCTCAAAATCATATTATTTTGCAAAAATATTTTACGTTTGCAAAGTATTTTTAATTCCAAATTTAGTTGACCAACTATCCTCCAAAATAACCAAAAATAGTGATATATGAGTTTAAGAACCTTTCATTTAAACAATTCTCTCTATTATGAAACATAGTAAAGCAGATATTTTTTATAATAAGTAACAAATTTTGTACGCCTAATATCTTGTATTAAATTAAGTATGACTTAACTCATTATTGCAGAACCCCAACCATATATGTACACATATTAATATTTATTAATATCTCCATAAATAACACTTTTCTACATTTATGAATTTTGATATTTGTTATTTCGGGAGTTGATGAGTTTTATGTTTATTGTTGAGTAGACATAGTATTAAAAATATGCATATACACTTGTGTTATCTTGATTACAATAATATTTCGATTATAACTGTACAGTTTTACTTTTCTGTTTATGGGATGGAACCAATGAAAATAATATTTTGACGACCGTAGGATGGTAATTGAATTTCTTCCGGGTTATTTGTCCGTGGGTAGTTTTATGTCGTATCCGAATATTCGGGACACATTTTAATGGTTATTATCGGGGCTGATGTAATCACAGCATGTAGAATAATAACTGGTTTAAAAAATAGAAAAATTATGTTTAATAATATCCACACTACGTTTATTAAATTACATTTATAGGCTAATGTCATAAATTATTTAAAATGAGTAAATGTATGTATAACAAATATATATTATAAAACTTTTATTAAACTAGATGTATGCAACCAGTGAACAATGAAGGGAAATATAGTTTTAAAATGATTCATTTATAATTTTTGAAGTTATCGTAAAATTTTAATTGTAGCGGGGCATGTAGCGAAAATGCGAGACCACGAAATGCACTTGAAATTAGTGTTTATTATATCTAAATGATATAATAATTTCGTTCGAAATCACGGCTAAAAAAACGAAATTACACGGCTGGAGACAGACTCGAATCTCAGACGCACGGACGGCAACGCGGCAATTATGTGACAAAGACACCGCTGATTCTCTCTAGCCAGCCAAAAATATACTATAAGAGCAGGGCTTATCTAAGACGTGAACCATTAATTTAAGAGAGTTTTTGTTTGCCCCGATTATTTTAAATATTCGAGCTTACATTTCTGTATGAGTTTTTATTCTCTTCATGCAACTCGATAAAATAATCGAGAATGATTAGTGCAGATTTTTACAACTCAATACTTTGAGCGTCACTAATAAAATGTATATATATATTAGATATAATAATATTTATATATTAATATATATATATAATTTTGTCACTATTTTGAAAGTTTTTAGGTATAACTTATACCGCGCGTACGTGAGTATATGCAAAAAAATGTTACGTAGGTACATTAATTATAAATATTTATTTTTCTATGCAATTTTGATGGGAGTTAAAATACTTGTAAGTATGTAGGTACCTACTTCCACTTCTATATTGAATATTATTGTGACAGATTTAAAATCTAAATGCAAAAAACATTGATTATTAATGAAAAAATAGTAGTAAAAAAGACGTAGTACGTAGAATATAGTGGGTAAAAAATATCACCATCTTCAACATTTTCATCCCATTATCCTACGGGCACCGAAGGCCATCTGCTTCCGTCATCCCTTAGCTAGCGCCATTTCATTATTTGCTTACCAATCGAGACCGAATACGCCTTCATACAATCATTTTCCCCGTGTGTGCCAATTGTATTTTATGCATTCTTTACAATTGGGCACAATCAAGGAAAAAATGGAATTATATTGACACTGCACCATCAATTTTAAATGTGCCATAAAGGGAGGAAAATTTAAAATAAAAATAGACCTATTTCAACAAATAATGAAATAAAACAATGAACTTTGTTTTTTTTTCCACTTATATTTGAGCACTTGTTTCACTACATGTTTCGGAAACGTCCGTTTCCTTCATCAGGTGAATTAAGACTGAGGTATGTAGGAGTTGTTGTCTGGTGTGTGGGTTGTGGATTCGGTACAAGTGGAGGGGGTATATAGGTGGTGGGAGATCGGGAACATTGCAAGAAGGGGTGATGTGAAGGGTTGTATTTGATTATTGATTATGTTATTATGAATTTCAAGTGTTTCTAAATTATTTTGTTTAAGGCCGTATGTCTGTTTATGTAGGATGTGTATTTTTGTATTGCTGAATGTGTGGTTATTTTCTATAATATGATTGGCGTATTCTGAAAAATTGTGATTTGTGAGGCACCTTTTATGTTCTTTAAATCTTTTTTCAATTGATCTGCCTGTCCTATCTATATATGACATCTCACAATCCCCACATTCTAGTTTATAAATACCACTACAGTGTAATTTGTTAGGATTTTTCGATTTATTATTTTTTAATTGTTTTTCGATTGTATTGTCAGTGTAGAAAGCTGGTTTTATATTATTTGGTATTTTTCTGGGAATATCGTTGATATTGTATCTATGTAAAGTATTTTTCGCCAATTATTGTGTGTGTCTTTGGTAAAAGAGTTGTAGACCTATTTAATGTAGTTAATAGACCTATTTCGTGCGCCACTGGTGAGATATGCCAACTATCTTCGCGCCCGCCATTACAGGAAGCAATAACCCAGCCAAAAATGCAAATGGTCGCCGATTGTCAGACAAAATGGAAAATAAATCACCGAAACAATACGTCGGTTGCGTCACCGCAAGACAGGACCAGGAAGTCTGTGACGTCATCCGCGCGGAGGACATGTTCCACTCTTTTAATTGCTGTCGGCGCCCTGATTGGTCGACGCTCGTCCTTCCGTCACGCGCCGGTGCGGCGAAGATCGGGTAATTGTTCAAGGGGTCAATAGATGGCACCGGGCGTGTGCAGTCAGTACATTGAAGACGCACGTATGTGAGCATATATTTTGGAAAACATTCAGAATTAAGAACAGAATTAAGAACCGCACGTAATCGAAGGTTTTAGACCAGTCTGAACGCTTTAGAATGTTTACGAGCTGGAAGCCGGTCGGATTGATTATGAGTCGAAAATGTTCAAGCAAGCATGATCATTAATTAGGTCCTGATCTAAATGTCAATGGTTATGGAGTTATGCAATATCAAATTTGGCATTTCATCAATATTTCTGATTTATTTTTTACTATTCGTTGAACTATCATTACTTATATCTTTTACGAAAAAATCTTTTTTTTTCAATAAAAGTTAAAAAAAATATAAAAAACCTGAAAAAATTATAATTGAAATGTTTTCCAATTGTAATTTTATTTGACTTGTATTAATGGGAATGAATTTTTCATATTAGATTTAAGTTACTGTAATGATAGTCCAACGATTTGCAAAAAATAAGTCAGAAATATTTTTTTTAAAAAACTTTCACGTCGCGTATCTCCTAACTAACTAACTAGATATTAGATCATGGCATCTTGAACATTTTCGACTCATAATCAAGGCAGGAATCCATCTGTAAAGTATTTTTGACTAGCTCTGTTACACCCTGTACATCAGAAAATTTTTAGAAGTCCTTATAAATTGCGTCGTGGGAGCACTGTCAGTTTAGTTTTTGTTTTGACGGCGAGCAAAAGCCACAGATCTGGGCGAATAGTAAACTATAATAGCGAACTGTGAATCTATGCTATAGACAACGGTGAACAAGTCTAACATTCTAGCGAACCCAAAGATAGGGTTAATTACAGAATAGTGATCTTGCTAAAGTTTGTGTTTAGTGGCTTTTTTGTGTTTTATTTGGATCCCCCTGCAACACGTTCGTTCAACAGAAACACAAGAGAAGAAGAAGAAGAAAATTGACTATTTACGTACTGTAGGTAGAGAAAATGAACAAAACGCTCCACGTCTTAGAGTATATAGAGTGTACATACAGGGTGTACCAGAGCTAGCAGCAGAAACTTGGCCGGTAGATTCCTGCCTATGTAATGAGACTAAAATGTTCTAGCAACTATGACCTAATATGAAACGAATGAATTTTTCATGATCGATACAAGTTACTGTAATGACACTTCAACGTTTTGTAAAAAATATGTCAGAAATATTGAAAAAAAAATGCAATCTTTGATATTGCATATCTTCATAAATATTAGCTCACGGTTGCTTGAACATTTTAGACTAAAAACATAGACAGGAATCTACCGGCCAAGTTTCTGCTGCTAGCTCTGGTACTATACTCTAAGCTCCACATCCTAATGCATATCTTTCACTGCAATATAGTTTCAAACTCGATGGTTCAGCTCGATGATTCTGCAAACTGCTGATGCTAATCTCTTTCAGAATTTATTATATTGCCTCGTGGTGGGACTCCTCATGGTAGCCTTCACGACTTCTTATTATACGCACATTCACACGCCTAATCATCTTCATCATTCAATACTCCAACGTTTGCAAATTTACAATGGCTGTATTACGCCGGCTGCACACTGGATGCGTTTTCGTACGAAATTGAATAGTACGTATACGTACGAATACGCAAGTACATTCTTTACCTTTGAAGTAGTATTGAACATAGCACACTGTACGCGATTTAGTAGTGCGTGTACGCACGTATAGATGCGACGTCCGACACGATCCGGATTTATTCGGAAATTTTTGCGATTTCGTACGATGGATATTGAAAAATTTGTCAATTTGATACATGACCACAAATGTTTGTGGGACCAAAGTGATTCAACTGCGTGACCATCAGCGCAGATCATAGCGGAGAATCTCTAAAGAACTAAAAATACCTGTAAGTTAAGTAATTTGGTTTAATGAAGGTGAGGTATAATTATGTACTTCGAACAAAAAAACATTTAAATATTTCTCCGATGTTATGAGCTCTCGTTGCACTTCAATTCACCCCAGCATTTGTGAATCTATTAGATAGATAGTCATGAAATTTGTCATTATTTAAGTCTGCCATAATATGATGGAATTTACCAAATTCATCCCTTTTAGTATATTATATTTCGTTCACCCATTTAATTCTGCGATGCCGACGACGCCGTAGCAGCCTATGAGTAAGAAGAGAGTTTTCCAGAAGATACAGATTATTCATTTGGCACAAACGTTATTGGAGAAATGCGAAAAGTGACTGATCGTGACCAACGCAAGACGCAATCAATGTGCGCGCTCAATACGTGTGAAAATAGTCGTACGAATATGTACGTCATAATTCGTATCCAAAGTGCGACCGGCCTTATCTTTGTACAACATGGACATTTCAAGTATTTTCACGACTATTAATTCATTGTGAACGCCGTTCAGAAAACCTTCACGTCAGCGTGCGCAGGCGGAAGTGTGAACACTTTCCTAGACCAAAATAGCATAATTTATAAATAGACAATAATTCATAATTCATCGACAGCTGGCGCAGGTAGAAGTGCCTACTCAACTGTCTGTATGATTCCTTCCTGTGTCATTTCAAATGTCATGACACAACTTATTGTCTCATGCCCACAGACAAAACAAAATGATGACAAGCCGAAAAATATATGTAAATAAATAAATAAATAAATAAAATATATATATATAAAAAGCGTAATAGTTAAAGTAGTCTTTCGACAATAGAATGTTACGGATTCATGTACCAGTCGTGAAAAAAATTTTTTGGTAGGCAATATTTTTCTATTTGTAACATTATTTTTTATAAACGATTTGTTTTAAAGTAAAGACCAAATCTAAAATGTTTCTATCCAAAAAGAATGATCAAGTTTAGTGTTCTTAGATTAGGTTAGATGAGAAAGCTGAAGAGAATACAAAAGGAATAGGTAGGTAAAAAGGTCCCTAGCAGAAGATAAGTTAGTGGAGTTAGTCAAAATACATCATTGTCTATGTAATAATGTCCGTAAACAACGCTACCAGATGGCGCAAATAATGATAAGGTATATAAAATAAAATAATGAGATTTAAAAAGCAAAAATAAATTATTGTCTATGCAACCATGTCCGTCACTAACGCCACCAGACGTTAAACCACTCGCTGTTTTAGGTGGCGCTGTTCTCCCAGCCTTAACTAGTTAAAGTAGTCATTTTTGAAAAGTTGTAATTAGTACTCGAGTACTATAAATAATAGATAACAATATCATCAAGAACTATCGAGTTTAGTTTTTCCTACTCTAGCTTTTATATAGAACAGATGTTTCTGAAAATACATGTACAATGTTGTTAGGTACATATCACTAGTTTATATGGATCGCACGCTGACATCTTCAATCTTCTTGTGTTTTATACGTTGTGTATAAGAAATCAAATACTCAAAGAAGTATTTTATCATAATATATAACTCCCCTAAATTATGCATTAGGAACATGTATGTTATGTAGAAACAAAATCGAAACTATTTAACTGACGAATATAGAGGTGTTAGAAACTATTGGCAGTTTATATAATTGGTAATTGACCGCTCTTAAAAACATGTTTATACGTTAAAGAAGTATTTTACCAAAAGCATAAGAATTATAAATCTTCACTCTGGCTATAAAATCAGTTACAAATATGTTTATCTCAATTTAATCAATTGATTAATATAATGCTGCAAATTAGCACATGGAATTTTACCAGTTTTACAGGGAAGAGAGAGTAAGAGCAAGGATGCAGACTGCCGAGATGAGTTTTTTCTAAGGGGGATGGCTAGAGTCACACTGATGAACAGAGTGAGAAGTACTCCAACACGTAGAAAAATCATAAATAAGGTGGCTTGGACAGGTACCTACTAAGAATGCCAGAGAAACGAATACCAAGAAGAATCCTGTTGACAACCCCGAAAGGAAGGGTAACCCCAGATTAAGCTGGGAAAAGCAACAAAAAATGTGTATGAAGTCAGAATGGGTCAGACTGGTTGACTCATGCGAAAGCGCAAGACAGGGGAATATGGAAACACCTTGTCGGGTATTTGGGCCCCCGACCCTACTAGGACAAGGGGAGGAAGATGATGATGATGATGATTAGAGCATCATAAGAATCAAGTCAAGAAATTCACAGAAAAATTGACTTATAAAAAATATATTACGTAATATTTACTTAGTAGGTACCATTGGCACATTCCTACACAGTTGTGAAATACATATAATTAATATTAAGTGCTGATAATTTGGATACATGACTCCACGTAAACTAGATTATCTCAAATCTCATTACAACAATTGTTCAGAAGAGCATTTAGACATAATAAAATCATTATTTTTTTAGTCAAATCAAATTTTAATTACTTAATTTGATTTTTACTACACATGCAATGTTACCACCATAAATTATCTCGTTAGTTTGAAAAAGAATGGTGATTAATAAAATCTAGCAAGAACACGGTGCTTGGAGTATATATAATACATACGAATGTATGTATAATTTATGGACCTGTTACTCTTTGCTGATGGAGATATTTGCACGTATACCTGTTTAGAGTTTGCGATTCTCTGATAGGTCAAACGTGTTAAAATGTCGCTTGAGTCGGTTTCTGTTGGTGGCGACTATGCACAGATATCGCTTATTTCTCGCGAGATCTCGTCAAGATGCGAAAATAAACATGGTATCGATATCTGTAGCTAACTGTCTCTTTAGAAAGACGAAATGTGCCAACGATGTCAACGACATATTATTACACAGAGTTTCTTGTAGCTAGTAGCAAAATCTTCGCGGGAACCTTCTTCGTTCAATATTAAACAGAAAATATTCTTTACACTTTTGATTAAATGACAACAATAAAGGAGATAAGCGACATCAAAGTAAGAAAGTTAGTAAGAAAGGTTATAAAGTAAAACGATCGCAAAATTCGGTCGTGCAAAATGAATTAAATTGCATGTCAAACTACCGGGGGACAGTAGGGATTAAGAAAATATAAAAAAATTTAAGGAGCTAAAAAATGTGATGCTACATTTGAATAAAATTTATATTAATTATACGTAATCCTATTCCATATTTATATTAGGAAATATAAATTCTTTTATTAACCCACTTAATGAATAAATAAAATAAAAAATTTGAAAGTTTTTTTCAATATTTCTAATTTATCTTTTAATAAATGCTAGACTTTTTAGAAATTATTTAATTATATATACGAGAAATTATTTTATATCGCTTTATTACAAATCAAATGAAATTATTTTAGCCTTGCAAAAAACATTGATTCAAATTTCTGCATTGTTCAAAGTGAATGAATTAATATTTAATTTTCAATTTATATGTTACTTTCGCAATATTCCAATGATTTACAGAAGATGGGTTAGAAATATTGAAAAAATGGAAACTTTCTTTGTTTTCTCCTTAGCTGTTGCCATTTCACCCAAAATGTAAAATATTTTTTCTACTAAAAATAGAATTGAATTGAAGAAGACTCTCTCGAAGTTTTTGCTATTGGCTACGAGACTCTTGCTGTTACTTTCACCTCAGAATATCTCGGGCGGTATACTACTCTATATTCCAGGTTCTATAACGCCCCCCATTATTTTATACTACATTATTGCTATTCGTAATTTAAGGGTCTTTAATAGGAATTTCAATCTCGGTATTTCTTAATCGTTCTCAAAATTTTCAAATTCTAAAAACCCCCTTATTTTTTGTAGCATTATATGCTACGGCAGATGAAAAAGCAAGGGGTTTTATAACCCGGTATAGGTCTTTTCATATAAGCTTGCAATTGAGTTAGTGTGGGTACAGTGTAGTTTATTTGTGTTAGATTTAAGTTTAAGTTTATGGATACGAGAGGGGCGTATCCGTAAACTTAACACAACGAAACAATGCGCGTATTACGGACTCTACCCACACTAACTCAATTGTAAGCTTATATGAAAAGATATAATTAATATAAATAAACTTGTTTTCACCACTTTTGTATTGAAAATATCAACATGTTTCAGAGCCCATGGTCCCTTCGTCAGGATACAATTGTATACTAACAAAATTAAATTAAAAAATCGAGGTATATACGGAAAATTAATAATTATAAAGTACCTACTTAACATGAAGAAGAAGTTATATGAAAAGACCTCTACTCTATTAGCCATGAGGTCAAAGACAATGTCAAAAGTTCCCGGTATAATTATCCTGAACAATTATTTTAATTTAGTTGAATGAGAAAGTATTCACAGAATGTTAGTAAACTTAGTAAAAACCACTACCAGATTTACGGTCTACCGGTTTCGAGACGTACCCGTCTCTTCGTCAGGACCAACACTACACTACTACATTCACAACACTATACACCCCAACCATAGTATTGTAAAACTATCACCACTATTCTTCACATGCGTGTTAATCTTGTCAGAGAAATGTGGTTTTTACTAAGTTTACTAACATTCTGTTATTATGTCTAACCACAAAGTTAATGCTTTAAATATTAATAATATTAATAATAGAAAGTATTCAGTTTCACGTAAAATAATTTATATGTAGGTAGATAACAGACATCTTGGGGATATTAGCAAGATTGACTATTAACCAAGCAACTACCGCAGCATCCAAGTATTCCCCAGCATCTAAAAAAATATGCGTGGATCATAATTCAGATGGTTCTGGCGAGAAACATGTGCCGCTCTTCCCACGTAGACGACGAGATCAAAGACATTAAAAATAATGTACATATACAAAAAATACAACAAATATTCATGAATGTATTCATTTTTTACACATGCCACCACAATGAAAACGCAAATACTACGCTATTTATCCACTCCCACTGGCAAACGTACACGGAAATACAAAAAAAATTAAAAAACGACACATCCACAAAATTATCGTCGGCGTAACCTTGATGTGTAATATTTCAACAATTTTTACTTTATCATTTTTTTTACATTTCCTTCACTAAGACGCGATAGGTATTTCTGACATGTATTCATCTGAGTGACCGCGTTTCCTTTGTTTGATATTTACCATTTGAATACCAATCGACAGAGGGTGTTTTCTTCCCATGGCTCGCCCGCGAAAAGGAAGCAAGACTAGCGGTACATAATGGCGTTCTAGTGCCAACTCTGATGGATGTGGAGAATTGAAGGCTGCAATTGGCAAAAATGAAATGAAAGTAGACTGAATGCGGTGGAAATGCGGTCACTAAGAGGCTTGTATGAAAAATCTTTGGTCGATAGTGTGGGGAATGAAAAAATTAGAAGTTAATGTAATGCTGGCTGTAGTGTGATAGATAGAGCGAAGAAAGAAGTGCTGAGATGGTTTGGTCATATAGAACGTATGAGTTAGGAAAGGATGGTTAAGAAAATATATGAGGCAAGTGAAACGGCGTGATGGTTAGTTAGTTATTTAGTTTATTAAAGAATATCACATTACTAGCTTATCCGCGCGGCTTCTCACGCGTAGATTTTTAGTAACTTTTAGTCATATTTTATTATTTTTTGTATTAACCTTAACATATAGATACATGACGTCAACGATTTTTTATAGACCTTTTTGTTAGATTACTTTTATCGTCGCCACGAGTTTGCCTGCAAAGTTTCAGCTCGATTGGATGACGGGAAAAGGGTTAAAAATCGATCCAAAGTTTTTCCGGCAGACAACAAACCGCAGACGCTACGAGATAAAAGAAAGGGAGTAAAAACTACGCGACGACATATATCTACATATATGTTAATGTTAATAGATACACAAAATGATAAAATATGACTAAAAGTTACTAAAAATCTACCCATGCAAAGCCGCGGGCACAGCTAGTATATATATAATAGATACCTAAATCGTTTTTTTTTATATAAAAATGAAATAGCTCCATACCAATAATTAAAAATACCTGTATAATACGTGTAACGATACATGTAACTGTTTTTGGCCAACAGTGGAAATTATGATAACTTCATCTAAGCGAATGAAATATTTACATAAAAATACCATGTTTTAAATTTATTTATACAAATATCACACGGCGTTACAAAATAAACGATAAATTATCCGTAAACTACCGCGACTGAGCGCGTATATAAACAAACAGGTAATTTTTATCGATCGCGCTCCATATTGCAGGTAGGTACCGCATTTCAAATTACATTGTTCCGCATGTTTTAAAATAATTACGTTCGTTAAATTGAACACTATTTGAACTGTAAACAGTTTAATGTCGGGTTTCTTTTTTAATTTACGACGTACGTAGGTACTCGGCATTATTTGGCCAATGGGTATCGCCCCAACAATGAGAGATTCGTATCTCCGTGATAACTTATGGTCATTGTCACGCTCGGGGAACATTTTTGTTTATGGTTAATGGCGGGCGTTTCCTCCCGCGGTTAGAATTTTTGAAATTCGAATTTGAAACGCGTACGTACCTAATTTGAATTTGTTTGTGTTGCAGCGCGCCTCCTTATTGCGTATGTCTAGGATGTCGCCTTTGCGGATGAGTATTGTAATGCCCGCTGTACATGCCTAAATGAATATATTTATTTTTTGACCATTAAATTTGCTACTTGCACGTTCTCACTCATGTGCCGTCGTTGTCCTATTTATTTATCCGGTGAAAGATGTATAATTCGCCGGCATTTTGGACTTCTTTCTACGTACAAACCAACATCTCTGCTGCCTTCTATCTTCCTCTGTACGCTGATTTATATGAGATCGTCGCGTCTACTCTATTATATAAGGGTAACATTGTACTCTTCGTCAATTCTGACGTGATGAATCTATACTAATATGTAAAGAGTTAAAGTTTGTAAGTTTGGATGTAGGAGGTAATCTCCGAAACTACTCATCCGATTTCAAAAATTCTTTCACCAATATTTTTAATAGATTTTCAGGGTGGACACAGGCTATATATTTTTCCGTTAAAATAAAAGGATTTTTCGTGGTGACCTATTTAAAACTAAAGTCGACGAAAAAATGGTCAAGCGATGCGTTTTTTTACGAACGCTGCCTTAACGGTAAGAGATATTTAAATAATTTCTATAGAGAAGTTGTAGAACTCAAAAAACGATTTAGGTATCTATTATATATATACTAGCTGTGCCCGCGGCTTTGCATGGGTAGATTTTTAGTAACTGTTCCACACAAAATGGCGAACGGCAACGATTTAGTAGATTTGTAAAATAGGGAGGTTGCACGATCCGATGCCTGGCCGCGGACACGCGAGTTTTGCGAGATTTTAATCAATAATTAATTAATTAAAAAATTAAAAAATTAAAAAATTAAAAATTTTAAAAATTTAAAATATTTAAAAATATTTGAAAAATTACAAAATTTATATTTCTACACTTTTATCACATTTTACTGAACAGGAAAGAGATTTTAAATAAAACACAGGTTCAGACTATACAAAACGGTGCACTGAACCAGGAGAGTGACGGACATTACGACCGATAAAGCACAAGAAAAAGCGAGAATTTCACACTGCCTGGTCCATTTCACCTTCCTTTATTTATACCAAAAAAATAGACATAACGGGATTTTAACGGTCAAAATGGGATTAGTCTTGGGGGGGAGATAAATCTTGAGATGGTGCAGTAGCGGAGAGTGATGGACCACTTGCATCCGCACGGAAAAGAGTCGCAGGCGCGTGTAATACCGTGCCGCTGTAGTGTTTAGACGGCGCGTTTGGCTCGTCTATCTAAGATTTCTCTCGATTGGAGAGACGTACATATGTATAAATTATATCATTTTGGGCGCTTGACACATCCGCATATGAATTTAATTATGACTAATGTGTCCGGATGTGTCAGCGACCGTAATTCGCCTCAAAAGGGCCGAATTTTATCTCTCGACATATCTCCCTCAAAACCAATCCGATTGTTTATTTTTTAGTGAATCCTGACAGGAAATGACATGCCAAATCCAACGGTATACGACATGCCAGGTTTTGTGCATTTTTTAAAAAATTCATCTCGCGAATTTTTTCGCATTACGGCCCGGACGCCCTTCACGGGACGCCGGCGTGTGGTCCATAAACCCAGCTTCAACGTATTGGATGCCGCGTGAGGGGTGCGCACGCTGTTTCGGGCCCCCTTTCAGACGGCTACCTGCCAATCTATTGCGCAGTTAGAAAAAGAAATGTAAAAAATGTATATTTAATGTTATTTGTAATCCGCGAGATCGTCGTCATCTTCCAAAAATGAGATGCGCGTCTCGCGGGTTGTCTATATGCACAATCCCTGTTATCTCCCGTCAGCATTCAGAATTAATAAGACCGCCAAAACCCAGTCAGTTTATTTTTCAAAAACACAAAATACAAACATAAGAAATACCTAAATCTAACAAAGGCATACATAAAATTATGGGCATAAAGATAATAAATAATACAGAAAATCATACAGTTTCGTTGAGGCCTCAAACGATATAGGATTATACACGGTTACAGCATAAAATTATCAAGACATAAAGCAGAGCAACGATTAGGTATACAATATTGACAGTAAAAAAGCAGAGATAAAATATGGAATGACATCTTACACAAATTCCAGACAGTGTACACATATATAGAATAATCAGGGGCATTCAGTAATTTATAAAAATATTTTCCTATCAAAATGTTCACCTATATAATATTTATCAATCTAAAAAATGTCAAAAAGGTCTCATGTTGCGGCATAAATTATCGCATAGCGGGAGATCCTCCGCGTGCTCGCAGTCCAAAATAGTGATAGCTTGGGCCCGCCGCCACCAGGGTCGCATAATCGCCTCGGCGCCTTGGTGTCGGCGAAGCCGCGGGTTTGCTACCTGTAGTATCTTCATTGACATTATTTTGTGGATTTTGACTCTGTCTGGAATTTCGCAGGCATAATTTTTAAATATCGCGGGACCATATCCCATGCGAAACAGTAACTTTTAGTCATATTTTATAATTTTGTGTATCTATTAACATTAACATATATTAAGATATATGTCGTCGCGTAGTTTTTACTCCCTTTCTTTTATCTCGTAGCGTCTGCGGTTTGTTGTCTGCCGGAAAAACTTTGGATCGATTTTTAACCCTTTTCCCGTAATCCAATCGAGCTGAAACTTTGCAGGCAAACTCGTGGCGACGATAAAAGTAATCTAACAATTTTTTATTTAAAAAAATAATAATTATTGTATAATTTTGGATTTTTCGAAATTTTAATGTTTTTTCAAATTGGAATTTGTATAAATGAGTAATGACCCCGACACGAAACCTGATTCAATGAGAAAGGGAGTATAATAAAAACTCTGTTTTTATGGATTAGTTTCTATATAAAACTTTTTGAGTTCTACAACTTCTCTACATTATTAACATTTACACTAGAACACGCCTGAAAAGTATTTCAATTTTTATCTCCCTTTTAGACCAGTTTATTCACAATATTTTGAGTATCTTCATATTTTTCAAGAGTGTAATATTGGATTTTATCTACGGGGTTCTACTATTCTTTTTTTATCTACTAA
>JADDOH010013029.1:0-15322 GCA_016648135.1 Agrypnia vestita
TTGAATGCAATATTAAGTAAAAATATTAACTAACATCTTGCTAATTTGCTGTTGAATATTACCTATAAAGATATTGACTAAAACTTTTGCTTTGAATGGAATATTAACTACTTCTCTCATCAAATATTATTCTGCAGCAAATATTCAATGAAATTATAGGAACTAAAATATTTCTAACATCTTGGGTTCGCAGACGAAATCGATAATACCTAATGCCCTTTGCATTTACTAAGTATATTACCTAAATAGCCACAGCTATACCATCCTGTCCGTCAGGGACGAAACGTAAAACACAGTTATATTCCTAAAAGTGCTACCTCTTACGCGACAAAAATACCTATTGCAGTCGGGCTATGAATATGAACTATTTCCGCCTCATAATGGCGCCTGGAACCAATACTAAAAACCTCACTAGAAATAATAAATGCGACTAAATCTCGATAAATACAATATATACTATTCGTAATACGTCGTTGAATTGGCACATGAATCGTCTAATGGATGAAGGACCCCGTTGTGTATCGTAATAACTTCAAATTCTTTTATAGGAGCAGTGTGGAAACAATTGCATAATATTACGTAATAAAACATCTAACGAACCTAATAATCTATACATTTATGTTACAATAAAATACGTTCACCAGAAGAATTCGTGTATTAGAAATAAAACATTTTCGATTTGAGACAAACCAGTAAAATCGTTCGAACGGCGCAAAGGGAAAAATTCACACATATTAAATAACACTGAAATGAATAATTATAAACACTTTGTATTAGCAAATTCTTACCTTGAATGGTTTCGTTCTAGACGTGCATGAACCTGTTCATATTAATTCCGTGAGAAAATAATACATATATTTGCTATTTACGAAATACGATATTTTTGAAGCGAAACTTCTTTATAAATAAGTAGATAAGGTCTCGAGGATGGTTTGTTCGAAAGGATTCTACAACAACCCGTGAGTTTATATGAAATAATAGTTTCTTTGAATGCTAAGTTTTGGTTTTTTAAACCCTCAGCATCTCTGCTGAGAGGGGTAGAGGCTCCGCGCCCGCCTAAACCCGGTGACCGACTTCCTAAGTGACTAAACGGCCCCCCTTGTTCCTCCGGAACTTACTGCATCCCGAGACTCTATCTCTTCTTTACGAGATGTGATCCCGTGACGCCCTTCTTTTAGGCTTATAATTGAGAAGGCCGTACTCTTTTGGTACGAGTTTCTGATGATGTGTGTTGTCTTGAGGCGCCTTTCTTTTAGGCCGGTGTTTGAAGAATCATGTACTCTTTTGGTACGAATTGATGACGACATTAGCCTCCTTTGCGGGCATAGTCAGCGATGTTACAAATTATTGTGCAATCTCATTATGCCTTCTCAGAGCGGCGTCCCACGATTCTGCATCTTGCAACATTTACTTTGGACAAATGTTAGAGTGTTAGTAACATATTTATAATATCCCAGCTATTCCATATGAGTGAATGATTTTTATATTTATTCTGGCCCTGTCTTTCTTACAGAGGACGAAATAGAAGTTAACGTTTTCTATCAAGGTTTTACAGCATTCAAGCATGGAAATCCTTCCAAAGACATAGGGAACCTTTTTTGTTGGTTTAAGTAGTTTGCGCCAGATGAGGTTAGGTGGTCGGTTTATTGACGACCCCGAGCAACAAGGAGGACCCCGCCTTTAAGGGGCCCTGCAGGGGCTTGTGCGGGTTCCACGCCCAAGTGCCGGCAATCATCCACCCCTCAGCCAGCTAGGCTAACACAAACCAGATATCCCCAATCTTTAGTTAGATCTCCCCATTCTGTCCTTTACTCGTCATTCTGAAGCTACTTGTTAAGCCAGATGTACCGAGGTACTCAAATCATAAAGACTTGGCTGAAGACCGGATTGCGCAATACTTATGCAACACAATTATTATAAGGCTACTAAGCATTTCTTATAGAATTACGTGTATTCAATTATTAGTAAAAATAGTTTGAAAATCCCCATACTTTAAAATATATTCGTTCGGAAGAATTTCTCGTACGATTTGGATTGATATCTGGTTATGCAATACATAACGCGTCGACAATATTATGAATCTATTACGCACTGCTTATAGAGCTCCGTAAAATCAATTGTTAATACAAATGGTATGAAAGTCCCCAAGCATCAAAATATATTCGTTTGGGAGATATTCCCATACGAATTGAGCCAAGATCACACAAGAAATCGTGATATTAATTATACATTATTGCTCCGATTTTAAATCTTCCCAAAATAAATACATTTCAATAGTGAAAATAATTAATCGATAGATAATATAAATGTGTTCCTTAGCTGTTACACAGTGGCGGTATGATCCTCTCTGGTACTGATGAATGGTAGATTCCTCCATAAGTCCGGGCAGCAACTCCGTCCGCAAATGCTGTTCTGGAACTCAGGGCTCCGTCGGTAGTCTGTTGGGCAGCGCTCCCGCTCGCAAGTCTGGTCTCGAACTGAAGGGGCTGAGTATATCGTGTTCGCTCCTTTTATACTCTCGATTGCACCATATCTTCGAAATCCACGCTAGTGCAGTGACTCATCCTATGAGCGATGACCTCACCGCCGGCGCTCGCCATTGGCCGGATTCAGTCAACAGGACGGTCGCCTCCGGCTCAACCCGTCGAAAGGTAACGCGTGCCTGTGATTGGTCCGTTCGTTAAAATAAGAGTAAAGCACTCGCTACACGCGAGACTTGCTGTTCCGATTCATAAATAATAAAGACTCGTTCGCACCTACTCACAAGGTCGAGTCTATTAGGATTGGCAACCAATATTAATTTAACACAGAATTATATCTATGGTATAATAAAAATCTAAGAAATATTACTTGTATAGCTGAATATTCAATATTTTGTTAGCCTCTTGTAATACATAGAATCTTAAGAAGAAATATATCAGGCTTTTACTTTTAAACGATTCAAACCAGAAGGAATATATTTTTGATGTCCATACTTGGCTTTTTTGAATATTATTATTTTAAGATTTTCTAAATTTATTAAATCTATCTCTATGTCGACCATCACAGCTTCCCCCTTATTTAGAGAGAGGAATGATCTATCAGATCGAGCCTATCTGCTAAATAACCCAATAGGATAGTATATTTCGTGATACTTATTAAGAGTTTCTAAAATTCCTTGGAAAATTAATCGTTGTTCTTTCCTTTCTCCGAGTACTATATTTCTACTAGGGTTGAATTCTCCTTCAATGGAACCTTCTTTGCGTATTTAAAGCTACTGTAAACCATCTGCCTGTCATTCAAATGAAAAGTGTACAACTAATATAAATATAAGATTTGAAAGCAAAAGGGACTGTATCTAATTTATTCAATTGATTGAAAAGGTTCGATTCTTCATAATCGATTGAATGCCTCAGTAATCTCATCATTGTGTCTGCTAACCACTCAAGAGCCATTCTGTTATCAATAATCCATAAGACGCCCCTTCCCCCACTTTGTTATCCTCCTTGCTTCCCTTACAATAGTACACTCCTAGTGTTCACCACCTCGCAACTCTATACTACTTTCACCAGCATATACCCCCCTTCCCCCAGAATATACTCCCACTAACACTCCCCACATCCCCTTCAAGCTATACAAACCAACTCAACCGAGTAAATATTAACCGTATATTTCTCCTATGAAATGCGAGCTACGATTAATCTGAAGTTCCAGAATTATGTTAACCTACGAGTTAATGTACAATCTATTCATATAAACTTAACAACCAGCTTCCTAATATAAAGAGCAAACCCTTCCCCCAAACTATACACCCTCTTCTATTTCTAACTCGTTTCGTCCTGTTTTAACCGAGTGAATAGTCAACCGCATATTCCTACTATGATTGCAAACCGCGACAAAATTAACTCTTGTACCCCATCTGAGCTATGAACTCTATTCATATGCGCAATACATGTCCTCCTATGTAGAAACAGCCAATTGTCCTCAATATTCCACGTATACTGTAATGACTGCCATAATTTATTGTTGGTGTAATATGATGAAGAAGAAGAAGAAGAAGCCGCAAAAGTACTGGATGACAACAGAAGAAGAAGAAAATGAATCCATTGAAAGGCATAAGATAAAGAAGAAAAGTCACAACCGAGTGTAGTAATAGATAAAGACGAAGAAGAAGAAGTCGAAAGTTATAAAATTAGAAGAAGACGCGAATGTAGTAGTAGGTAAAGAACAAAAGAAGATGAAGAAAAGACGTAGAAAAAGAGTCTAAAATTATAAGATAAACAGAAGAAGACGACACATGAATGTAGTTATAGGAAAAGAAGAAGAAGATGAAGAGAAGACGAAGAAAACCAGTTGATAAGTATAAGATAAACGGAAGAAGACGAAATGAATGTAGTTATAGGAAAAGAAGAAGAAGAAGAAAGTGGAGAAGCGAATAGTAAAGAAGAAATAAGAGAATAGGAAAAAGAAGAAGAAGAAAGAAGAGAGAAGAAAGAAGAAGAAAAGAAGAAGAAGAAGAAAAGAATGTAGTAAAAGGAAAAGAAGAAGAAGAAGAAAAGGTAAAGAAGAAGAGAAGACGAAGAAAAGACGTAGAAAAACAGTCGAAAAGTATAAGATAAATGGAAGAAGACGAAATGAATGTAGTAATAGAAAAAGAAGAAGAAGAAGAAAGTAGAGAAGCAGTCGAAAGATATACCATAAGACGAAAAAGTAGTTGCAAAGTATTGTAATAATTGCTATTTATAGAAGAGAAGGTATTTGAAAAGTAAAGCATAAACGGTACGTATTCAAAGAAGAAGAAGACTAGAGTGAACATAACCAATAAAAAAAAACCTTCGTACCGAAGAAGAAGAAGACGCTGTTGATGTCAGTATAAAAAAAAGGGGGAAAGAAAATATATATATATATCTATAAATATAACCGATAGCATATACGAATAGGAAGAAGACGAAGAAGAAGAAGAGGAAGAAAAGGGTAGGAACAACCTATTCGATAATTGTAGAACGTAAGAGTATATATAACTATTATCCGTCTCAATTAACTTTCCAGCCAACCCTCAAGAGTGATATCTAAAGACGACGCATGTTTGTAGAAGAAGTGGCTCCAGATGTCTAGAAAAGTTTCCCATAACTATTCCTTACTAACCTGTCTTCCCCCAAATTGTTAAGCGTTTGTCAAATAATCAGGCGCGACTCCTCCGTATAACTGTAATATTATTCCTCCCAAAACTTATTGAAAACCTAAAACAACTTCTACTTATATGTATTCATCCCCATATTTCCCCCCGCTGATGAAAGAATCTCAAGTATATTCAACATTATAAAATTTTAAAGTTTTCCTTTAACAACGCGAACATGTTTAACGAAGTACACTGTTACAAATCAGAAGAGGTAAACCCTAATATCTGTACTAGCTGTAGTAGTCATCACCAACACTGATATCCACAGAAGATGTATGTGTGTAACTGAATCAAGAATTCCTAACGTATAATTCGGTTTGCTATACGACTGGAATCTATTCAAGATCCAAACGACTAATCTTCCTACCCTAATCTAAAAGTAATGGTCACGACGGCGCATGAAGGTGAATGAAGCTAATGATTTCGTTATGCTACTACTATTTAATCTACTAAAAATCTATTTTCAATTTTTTTTTTTTCCCAAAATGTTCCAGAAGAATTCAAAAGCTCTCCTGAAAAATTTCTTTTTTATTTTATTTTATCACTATTCAAAAGGATTTCTACATACACCCAATGTATAGTAAAAACAATAAATGCTTAATCAATCATAGCGTTACGACTTCTCAAAACTTGAAGAAACTCACATATCGTTAATTCCGGATTTACTTTTGTATTATTTCCAAGAAGATTGCGCCTAAAACCAAAACAACCCCAATATAGATACGTACGAAATTTGAAGTAGTGAGATGTAAACATTTAACCATTATCAACCCCGCATGCGAACCCTATGATCATTAAAGAAGCCAACTGTCCGTCTACCATATCTCATCTCTGTAGTCAAATAAGCTGATGTTTATTTCTATTCTGCCTATAAATACGCTATATCAACGTATATTATAATATAATATTTATTAATGAAGATAAAACAATTTCAATTAACGTTGCAATGGAGCGAAACAAAGGAATATATATAAAAAAAACAAGTCCAATTTTAATTATTTGTTACTAAGAGAATATATATTGCGCTCTCTATTACCGCTTCCTATAGACTAATACTAGCGAAGGCTCAAAACTTTCTCTGATTTCCGCTAGATGGCGGTAGTATGACCATTTTAATTCATATGCCAGGCCGTCTTGTAAATAAAAATGGAAGTAATTTTATTCTTGTAATTCAAATCAAAATAATTTTAGATCAAAACAAGAAACTCAAATAATTATTTCGTGCAACAATACGCGTCTGTTATTACGAACAAGTCTATCAATCCTGCATACAACAAAGAAATTATAATTAGTTTGAATAACCAGAACCGTATATAACTGTGTATAACAATTAAGAACACATTTAGATAATTAAAATAATTAAGGACCATAATAAATCAATGAAGGAAATTATTATTTTTTTTCAATTAATTCAGCAACATTGTAGATTGACATTTTATTTTTTTAGGACAATTTGTATATAACACCTTGACGATAAAAAGGTATCTCCGAAACATGCACGTGAAAGTTATCAAATAATATAAGTAGATTTGTGAGAATACTATAATCAATTAATTTTTTGTGTAATTATTATCTGTAAAAATTTATCTGAATTTAAAGATCTTTTTTTTTTCAAATATAGAAACCCTTTTTAATATCCATAACCAAAAATATATAACAAGTGTGGATTTATTTAATTTACATTAACCTTAATTTAATTAAAATTAATTTATATTAATTTTTAATTATGAAACCAGATGGATAATTATTAAAATATTTTTCGCATTTGTATCATAAAAGTACATAACCGAAAGAGAAAAGTAAATATTATAAAACATCGGATTTATAATTTTTTTTATAAAATAAAATATATATCAAATGTTCACATGGCAAAATCCGTTTAATATAATTCCTGTGTACCCGTATACTAAAAGTTTTCGTTTTTATATCTTCTTTTCTTTTAGATTCATATATTCTCGTGTTTATATTTTCTACTAAATTGTTATCCGGTTTTTATATTTATTTTTACTTTTATATTTTTCTGCTATTATTATTAATTACTATTGCATAACTCGTAAGCGAAAATATTTGCCACTGAACAGATTTTATCTAGCGTGGGTTAATTATTAGTTTATATTAATATAAGAGATTAAATTAAAACCGAATTTTAAGCTATCATAAACCCTCCGTGGCGCGCGCTGAAATCTGTCGCGGTGATCTGCCCGCATTCCAAGTCTATATTTCTTTGCATTTCTTCGGGGGCGACCTGTCCATATCCGCGAAGCAAACAGTCTGTTCATATACGCCCGACCGCGATAGTCAAACTTATCAAACGCTAAATGCTCAAACGTCTTGGGTCTCTGCCGCATCTTCCACGCTTGTGCCGAAACGTGTCCGCTCGCGGTTTTATAGGGAAACCGTCGCCGGTCTTTCTAACACGCAGCGCTCGCAAACCCGGCGGCTTTGGCCGTGTTCGGTGGTATATTTGCGAAACACAAACACAAACGCAATAATTAAAACCATTCAAATGTGAATCGTTTGAATCTCAACTACATATTTGTTACACTGCGATTCGCAAATCCCGAAGGCCTAGGCCGTGACAGTGGTATACTTGCGAGAAAACAAATGCAATAATTAAAACCTTTCAAACGTGAATCGTTTGAATCCTAACTACATATTTGTTATACTGCGATCCGCAAATCCCGATGGTCTTTTTTAGATTGTGACGGTGGCTTACTTGTGAGATCGCATTCAAACAATTATTAAAAATATTTTTCAAATGTGAATCATTTGAATTCAAACCAAATAAACAATGAATGAGTTATGAAATAAATCACAGATTCTATAAAATGGAGCAATTGTTTTACAGAGAAATAGGCATTCTAAAATCAAAGCCATGCTCAAAATTCAAATATATCTCAAGGACCAAAATTACTACAATAATTTTCGTTCACAAAATAATAAAAATGCCAACTATCTAAACGACAAACAACCTAAAGAAATTTCTAATACCTAGTATCACGTTTGTCTACGAGTCTCAGTACGTGGTTCACATAAATGCTCAATCTTTTTTCTTTGATGTCACGGACCGTGGTTCGCAATTGTTTAAATAAAACCGCTTTTATAATCAAATATTTTCTTTCATTTATAATATTAACTAAACCAAAATGATTTTATTACTATGCAAATGAGTCCAACGAATACGCTCCTGTCTGGTCACCGGCACCACTGTGATGATCCAGCTAGATAGTAGGGCACCGGGTCTTGAAACATTTAATAATAATTTGGTATAGCTCCTCGTCAAAAGGTGTGGTTTTGATAAATATAGAAATCCAATATATCTCCTGGTCACGGCACCACTGTGATGATCCAGGTAGATAGATGGTCCTAATGGTAGATAGCGGACTGTATTTAATGTCGAAATGATGTTCAATTAATATTATAAAGCATTTTATTGTATTTCAATATAAATCGTTCTCCTGGTCACGGTAAGCACTGTGATGAACCAGCTATAGGAGATAGTGGGTCCTCGTCAAATGACGGTATTTTCTAGAGATGTTTTCTGTTATATGAAAAATATTATACAGTAGTAAAATAATTGACGCGAGTAGTATTTATTATTATATTTTTCATTCCGATCTTATATGTGAGCGCGCGCGATCGAGCGGCAGGATTCAACCGGTCGACTTCAACCATATGATGTAACGATACAGTTGTTAAAAATTAAATATTCTATACAGAAATATTACTACTACTAAAATTCAACTTTTCATATGAAATAATTTTCTTACTATACGAAAATACTCTATACGATAAATTAACTAAAAATACGTATTAACTGAAAATAATTATTGTGTGAAAATTGCGTTTTTGAATGCAAAATTAACTAAAAATATTAACTAAAATATTTCTAATTTGCTGTTGAATATTGACTAAAACTATAAAGATATTGACTAAAACTTTTGCTTTGAATGGAATATTAACTACTTCTCTCATCAAATATTATTCTGCAGCAAATATTCAATGAAATTATAGGAACTAAAATATTTCTAACATCTTGGGTTCGCATACTATATTGAAAATACCTAATGCCCTTTGCATTTACTAAGTATATTACCTAAATAGCCACAGCTATACCATCCTGTCCGTCAGGGACGAAACATAAAACACAGTTATATTCCTAAAAGTGCTACCTCTTACGCGACAAAAATACCTATTGCAGTCGGGCTATGAATATGAACTATTTCCGCCTCATAATGGCGCCTGGAACCAATACTAAAAACCTCACTAGAAATAATAAATGCGACTAAATCTCGATAAATACAATATATACTATTCGTAATACGTCGTTGAATTGGCACATGATTCGTCTAATGGATGAAGGACCCCGTTGTGTATCGTAATAACTTCAAATTCTTTTATAGGAGCAGTGTGGAAACAATTGCATAATATTATGTAATAAAAACATCTAACGAACCTAATAATCTATACATTTATGTTACAATAAAATACGTTCACCAGAAGGATTCGTGTATTAGAAATAAAACATTTCCGTTTGGGGACAAACCAGTAGAATTGTTCGAACGTTGCAAAGGGAAAAATTCACACATATTAAATAACACTGAAATTAATAATTATAAACACTTTGTATTAGCAAATTCTTACCTTGAATGGTTTCGTCCTAGACGTGTATGAACCTGTTCATATTAGTTGCGTGAGAAAATAATACATATATTTGCTATTTACGAAATACGACATTTTTGAAGCGAAACTTCTTTATAAATAAGTAGATAAGGTCTCGGGGATGGTTTGCTCGAAAGGATTCTACAACAGCCCGTGAGTTTATATGAAATAATAGTTTCTTTGAATGTTAAATTTTTGTTTTAAACCCTCGGCATCTCTGCCGAGGGGGGTTTAGGCCCTGCGCCCGCCTAGACCCGGTGGCCGACTTCCTAAGTGACTAAACGACCCCCCTTGTTCCTCCGGAACTTACTGCATCCCGAGACTCTATCTCTTCTTTACGAGATGTGATCCCGTGACGCCCTTCTTTTAGGCTTATAATTGAGAAGGCCGTACTCTTTTGGTACGAGTTTCTGATGATGTGTGTTGTCTTGAGGCGCCTTTCTTTTAGGCCGGTGTTTGAAGAATCATGTACTCTTTTGGTACGAATTGATGACGACATTAGCCTCCTTTGCGGGCATAGTCAGCGATGTTACAAATTATTGTGCAATCTCATTATGCCTTTTCAGAATGGCGTCCCACGATTCTGCATCTTGCAACATTTACTTTGGACAAATGTTAGAGTGTTAGTAACATATTTATAATATCCCAGCTATTCCATATGAGTGAATGATTTTTATATTTATTCTGGCCCTGTCTTTCTTACAGAGAACGAAATAGAAGTTAAAGTTTTCTATCAAGGTTTTACAGCATTCAGGCATGAAAATCCTTCCAAAGACAAAGGGAACCTTTTGTGGGTTATGTGGCCCTGCGCCTGGTGAGGAAAGAGGTCGGTTTATTGACGACCCCGAGCAACAAGGAGGGCCCCGCCTTTAAGGGACCCTGCAGGGGCTTGTGCGGGTTCCACGCCCAAGTGCCGGCAAGCATCTACGCCCCAACCAGCTAGGCCATCACAAACCAGATATCCCCAATCTTTAGTTAGATCTCCCCATTCTGTCCTTTACTCGTCGTTCTGAAGCTACTTGTTAAGCCAGATGTACCGAGGTACTCAAATCATAAAGAGTTAGCTGAAGACCGGATTGCGCAATACTTATGCAATACAATTTTTATAAGGCTACTAAGCGTTTCTTATAGAATTATGTGTATTCAATTGTTAGTAAAAATAGTATGAAAATCCCCATACTTTAAAATATATTCGTTCGGAAGAATTTCTCGTACGATTTGGATTGATATCTGGTTATGCAATACATAACGCTCGACAATTATTATGAATCTATTAAGCACTGCTTATAGAGCTCCGTAAAATCAATTGTTAATACAAATGGTATGAAAATCCCCATGCATCAAAATATATTCGTTTGGGAGATATTCCCGTACGAATTGAGCCAAGATCACACAAGAAATCGTGATATTAATTATACATTATTGCTCCGATTTTAAATCTTCCCAAAATAAATACATTTCAATAGTGAAAATAATTAATCGATAGATAATATAAATGTGTTCCTTAGCTGTTACACAGTGGCGGTATGATCCTCTCTGGTACTGATGAATGGTAGATTCCTCCATACGTCCGGGCAGCAACTCCGTCCGCAAATGCTGTTCTGGAACTCAGGGCTCCGTCGGTAGTCTGTCGGGCAGCGCTCCCGCTCGCAAGTCTGGTCTCGAACTGAAGGGCTGAGTATATCGTGTTCGCTCCTTTTATAGTAACGATTGCACCATACCCTGAAATCCACGCTAGTGCAGTGACTCATCCTATGCGCGATGACCTCACCGCCGGCGCTCGCCATTGGCCGGATTCAGTCATCAGGACGGTCGCCTCCGGCTCAACCCGTCGAAGGCAAAGCGCGCCTGTGATTGGTCCGTTTCGTTAAAATAACAGTAAAGCACCCGCTACACGCGAGACTTGCTGTTCCGATTCATAAATAATAAAGGCTCGTTCGCACCTACTCACAAGGTCGAGTCTATTAGGATTGGCAAACAATATTAATTTAACACAGAATTATATCTATGGTATAATAAAGATCTAAGAAATATTACTTGTATAGCTGAATATTCAATATTTTGTTAGCCTCTTGTAATACATAGAATCTTGAGAAGAAATATATCAGGCTTTTACTTTTAAACGATTCAAACCAGAAGAAATATATTTTTGATGTCCATACTTGGCTTTTTTGAATATTATTATTTTAAGATTTTCTAAATTTATTAAATCTATCTCTATGTCGACCATCACAGCTTCCCCCTTATTTAGAGAGAGGAATGATCTATCAGACCAAGCCTATCTGCTAAATAACCCAATAGGATAGTATATTTCGTGATACTTATCAAGAGTTTCTAAAATTTCCTTTTAAAATTAATCGTTGTTCTTTCCTTTCTCCGCGTACTATATTTCTATTAGGGTCGAATTCTTTCTCAATGGAACCTTCTTTGCGTATTTAAAGCTACTGTAAACCATCTGCCTGTCATTCAAATGAAAAGTGTACAACTAATATAAATATAAGATTTGAAAGCAAAATTGGACTGTATCTATTTTATTCAATTGATTGGAAAGGTTCGATTCTCCATAATCGATTGAATGCCTCAGTAATCTCATCATTGTGTCTGCTAACCACTCAAGCGCCATTCTGTTATCAATAATCCATAAGACGCCCCTTCCCCCACTTTGTTATGCTCCTTGCTTCCCTTACAATGGTACACTCCTAGAGTTCACCAACTCGCAACTCTATACTACTTTCCCCAGCATATACTTCCCCGGATACCCCCCACTTCATCTTCAAGCTTTACAAACCAACTCAACCGAGTAAATATTAACTGTATATTTCTCCTATGAAATGTGGGCTACGATACATTTGAAGTTTCAGAATTATGTTAACCTATGAATTAATGTACAACCTATTCATATAAACTTAACAACCAGCTTCCTAATATATAGAGCAAACCCTTCGATCTCAATATCTCCTGTACACGAGTAAGCATGATGACGATGATATTTGCTACCCACTCTTTAAAAGCAAAGGTGCAGTCCGCTTCAAAATTTTCTAATGACAGTACTAATGACAGAATAATAACTTAATAGCCGCAACCGGATAAGTCCCTTCAATAGCCGTTGGGTGTACAAGTATCTATAACTGTTTTCCATTTCAACTAACTCTCCAACTAATCCTCAAGAGAGATACCCAAAGACGATGTATATTTGTTAAAGAAGTAGAACTTCAACCATAATCCAGTTGTCAAGAAGGTTTCCAATAACTATTCCTTGCTATCCTACCATGATGTACCCCGACAAGTGTTCACCATCTTGTAATACAATTCTTATTCCCCCTTCCCCCAAAGTATACAACCTCTTCTATCTGAAACTCGTATAGTCCTATTTTAACCGAGTGAATGGTCAACCGTATATTCCTACTATAATTGCAAACCGCGACAAAATGAACTCTAGTACCCCACCTGTGTTATGAACCTTATGCATATGCGCAGAACGTTTCCTATTATGTAGAATCAACCAATTGTCCTCAATATTCTACGTATACTGTAATGACTGCCACAATTTATTGTTGGTGTAATATGATGAGGAAGAGGAAGAAGAAGCCGCAAAAGTAGTGGATGACAACAGAAGGAGAAAAAATTTAAATAAATCCATCGAAAGGCATAAGATAAAGAAGAAAAGTCACAACCGAGTGTAGTAGTAGATAAAGACGAAGAAGAAGAAGTCGAAAGATATAAAATTAGAAGAAGACGCGAATGTAGCAGTAGGTAAAGAACAAAAGAAGACGAAGAAAAGACGTAGAAAAACAGTCGAAAATTATAAGATAAACGGAAAAAGACGACATGAATGTAGTTATAGGAAAAGAAGAAGAAGAAGAAGAAGATGAAGAGAAGACGAAGAAAAACAGTTGATAAGTATAAGATAAACGGAAGAAGACGAAATGAATGTAGTTATAGGAAAAGAAGAAGAAGAAGAAAGTGGAGAAGCGAATAGTAAAGAAGAAATAAGAGAATAGGAAAAAGAAGAAGAAGAAAGAAGAGAGAAGAAAGAAGAAGAAAAGAAGAAGAAGAAGAAAAGAATGTAGTAAAAGGAAAAGAAGAAGAAGAAGAAAAGGTAAAGAAGAAGAGAAGACGAAGAAAATGCGTAGAAAAACAGTCGAAAAGTATAAGATAAATGGAAGAAGACGAAATGAATGTAGTAATAGAAAAAGAAGAAGAAGAAGAAAGTAGAGAAGCAGTCGAAAGATATACCATAAGACGAAAAAGTAGTTGCAAAGTATTGTAATAATTGCTATTTATAGAAGAGAAGGTATTTGAAAAGTAAAGCATAAACGGTACGTATTCAAAGAAGAAGACTAGAGTGAACATAACCAATAAAAAAAAAACCTTCGTACCGAAGAAGAAGAAGACGCTGTTGAAGTCAATATAAATAAAAAGGGGAAAGAAAATATATATAGAGCATATACGAATAAGAAGAAGACGAAGAAGAAGAAGAGGAAAGAAAAGGATAGGAACAAACCCTTCGATAATTGTAGAACGTAAAATCATATATAACTATTATCCGTCTCAATTAACTTTCCAGCCAACCCTCAAGAAAGATATCTAAAGACGACGCATGTTTGTTGAAGAAATGGATCTCCAACCTCCTTATCCAGATGTCAAGAAAAGTTTCCCATAACTATTCCTTACTAACCTGTCTTCCCCCAGATTCTAAAGCGTTTGTCAAATAATCAGGCGCGAATCCTCCGTATAACTGTAATGTTGTTCCTCCAAAACTTATTGAAAACTAAAACGACCCCTATTAATATGTCCTGTATTCATCAACCCCATATTTTCCCCCGCTGATGAAAGAATCTCAAGTATATTCAACATTATAAAATTTAAAAGTTTTCCTTTAACAACGCAAACATGTTTAAGAAGTACACTGTTACAAATCAGAAGTGGTAAACCCTAATATCTGTACTAGCTGTAGTAGTCATCACCAACACTGATATCCACATAAGATGTATGTGTGTAACTGAATCAAGAGTTTTCAACGTATAATTCGGCTTGCTATACGACTGGAATCTATTCAAGATCCAAACGACTAATCTTCCTACCCTAATCTAAAAGTAATGGTCACGACGACGCATGAAGGTGAATGAAGCTAATGATTTCGTTATGCTACTACTATTTAATCTACTAAAAATCTATTTTCAATTTTTTTTTTTCAAAATGTTCCAGAAGAATTCAAAAGCTCTCCTGAAAAATTTCTTTTTTATTTTATTTTATCACTATTCAAAAGGATTTCTACATACACCCAATGTATAGTAAAAACAATAAATGCTTTATCAATCATAGCGTTACGATTTCTCAAAACTTGAAGAAACTCACATATCGTTATTTCCGGATTTACTTTTGTATTATTTCCAAGAAGATTGCGCCTAAAACTAAAACAACCCCAATATAGATACGTACGAAATTTGAAGTAGTGAGATGTAAACATTTAACAATTATCAACCCTGTATGTGAACCTTA